>JBBPBX010066334.1:0-19697 GCA_038048925.1 Garcialebias charrua | reverse complement strand
GAGGAGATAAAACGCTCGACCAAGTCTTCACAAATGTAAAGGGGGCATACACGGCGAAGACACGCCCACCGCTCGGAGCTTCCGACCACGACTCTCTGATTCTGGCCCCAAGAGAACTCCCCCCACTCAGGCGCTCAAAGCCGGAACAAAGAGAAATAACAATCTGGCCTCAAGATAGTTCCCCCATGTTGAGAGACTGTTTTGAGAGGACAAACTGGTCTGTTTTCAGAGAAGCAGCCACTGATGGAAGTTCAGTGGACATGGAACTGTACGCTTCCTCAGTCCTGGGTTACATCAGTACATGCTCTGAAAATGTATCCATAAAAAAATATGTGAAATCCTACCCGAACCGGAAACCCTGGTTAAATAAAGAAGTTCACGCCTTGCTAGCAGCCAGAGACACTGCATTCAAGTCAGGAGATAAAGTGGAGCTGAGAAAGAGCAGGAATGAACTGAAGGATGGCATTAAGAAGGCCAAGGCCACGTATGCACAGAGGATCGAGGGACAGTTCACCTCACAAGACCCACGGAGCATGTGGAAGGGTATTAAATGCATAACAGATTACAAAGGCAAAAACAAACAATGCCCCAGGGACCCATCTCTGCCTGATGCCCTCAATAAGTTTTATGCACGTTTTGATGATCCAAACAGACCAGCTAGCACCAGACTCACCTCATCACCAGATGAAGAGCATCTCAGGGTGTCCGCAGCAGAAGTGAGAGGCAGTCTCAGAAAGATTAATCCTCATAAAGCAAATGCTGTTCGGCTTTTTTAATGCTATTAGTGCTTAGTGTATTTCTAGTTAACATTTTTCTTAGTTCATATCTTAGATCTTATTACTATTTTTTCTTTTGCATTATATACTTTTGCTGGATGTAACTGGGACCTTGTGTACACAATTCCGTTCCACCAAATGTACCACATGTGGTGCGAATGACAACGAAAGAACCTTGAATCCTTGAACTCATGCTTGACAAACATGCAAAAAGACTAATCTACTTGAACTTCAACGTGTTTTTTCTTGTCCTAACCCATCAACAAACCCCATTGGTTTAGGGACAAGCAATGAGGCATCATCTCTGTCTCCTGTCTACACAGATGCATTTAAAACTCTCCACTTTGGACAGTTTATGAAATATGGCTTTTCTCCTCAAAACCTGCATGTTTTGAGCTGTAATTGTAACAAATGAGTGGTGCACCATTTTTTTTTTAAAACATCCAGAGTAGTGTAGAAAATCAGTCATTCAGGAAATGGTAGTCTAACTGAATAAAGCAACACAAATTGAAAAAGCTCCACAAATGAGAAGAAAAACATAATCATGAACAACAAAAAAACGAAATTGGGGTAAATTGATTCATTTTGTTAAAATTGAAACTTGTCAATTTAAAGGTTCAAAACAGACAATTTCAAAGCTTTTTACTGCATTGCTGTTTTATTTTTTCCCCTTGTCTATAAATTGGGCTCGTTTCATCTCTTCTTGTTACACTAGTTCTGTTGTTACTTCATGGCTTGATGATCTCCACAATGCCCAGTTAAATGTGCTTTTGTGCAAGCTAATAGAGATCCAGAGAGCGTATGAAAAAATGGATTAATATAAGAATCTCAATTTGCATTTTCTTAGACTAAAAAACATTTTTTCTCATTAGGTAACAGACTTGATGTGCACGTAGTTTAGCTCAATTTCTGATTATCGTTTGATGCTGTTGGAAACTCAAGATTTTTTCCCCCCCTTTGGTACTTACTTTAGACACCAAAACAGACCCTATCAAAACCTATAAAAAGTTAATATTTTCTTTATATGTCCTGCAACTAAGTGCTACAACAGAAGTACAAATAAAATCATTCAGCTTTGGGTCCATACGTATTTCAGCTCTGTTTTTAATAAAAGGGGGGTACAGGAGTTTGTTTTATGATTCACATTCTATGAAGCGGCACAAAAGATAAGCTAAGCACATAGTGAAATCTAATCAGAACCTCAATGTGTTTTTTTTTTTCTTTGTCTATGGAAATGACTAGCTCCTTATCGGTAGAGGAGGTTATTTGTGCAGATTCTCGCTGTGGCTTAGTGAAGGGACTCAATCACTGCTGCCCAGCGATAGGCCTCACTTTCGTCCGCTCCCTTTTCTCATCTTTTTATCTGAAGGAGCGGAAATGAAAGGATGGTATCTGGAACTCTCCGCGTCTTCGGTTCAGGAGACAGAGAGTGACGAACATTTTCTTTTAGGCTTTGGCTGTCAGATAAAAAATAACTTGGTTTATAAATCTGTGCTCAGAGAAATATGCTGGCATATGTTAGGAACCCTAGATGAGAACTGGCTTGACAAAAAGGAGCGTATTATGAGGTCATTTGTGTTGCGGCAGCTCTAGTTATAACTCAGTGATAATCAAGCTTTTGAACATTTAGCTCAACTTGATCGAGGCGCAGTTTGGGAATGTGTTCAGTCAATATCTTTCAGCAGAAACACAGCAGTCATTGGAACCCATTGTAAAAGTTAAACAACTTTTGTTAATGTTTGTGTGCAGATCCACACAATTCACGACACCTTTAATTGAACGCATGTCCTGATTTATAATCTGTGTCCAGATTAGCTATGGTTTCACAAAAATACCCACAATTTGGGAAGCCCATTCAGATTAAAACAACAATAAAACATGACATGTTAAAAACCGCAATGATTTAGCCTAAGTACGTTAGCTTTTTGGAGAGTGAGTCAGAGTCAGAGTCAGAGAGTCTTTATTGTCATTTGCACCGCATGTGGTACATTTGATGAAAACGAGATTATGTACACAGGGTCCCAGTTACATTCAACAACAAATGCAAGAGAAAAAAAGAAAAAGAACAGTAATAACATCTAGGATAACTAAGAAAAACATCAACTAGTAATACACTAAGCCCTAATGTAGTAGAAAAACATCATTATAAACAGCAGCACAAACATGAGTCTGTATGAGCAGATGGTCACAGATGAACACAGCAACAAGAAAAACAGATCAGCATCAGCATGATGTGATATTTTGCAGTGTTTATTCTTAAACACTGCAAAATCACCTCACTGAGAGTGAGGTAATGATACATGTAATTGTACACATATATTTCAGCAGAGGTCTTCTGGTTTGGGGTGCATGCACACTGACTAAACACAACGTTGTCTTCACATCCTTTACAATGCAGACCTTTTGGGAACAAAACTAAATTTAATTCAGTTTCTCCCTGGAAACTCGTAGTGGAACTACCAGGTACATGTGGGCTTCTCGCATCAGTAAGCTACAGTGACAATGCTATCAGTGAAGAGCATCGTGGAGAGCTTCCTGTGCTCCAGCTTCAACGTGTGGCATGGAAGCTGCACAGCTGCAGAAAGAAATGGTTTGCAGAGAGTGGTGAAGGCTGCACAGAAGACTGTTGGAGTCAGTCTCCCCACCATCACAGACATTTACACCTCCAGATGCAAGAAGAGTGCCACCTGCATCGTGAAGGACCAAACTCACCTAGCACACACACTTTTTTGCCCCGCTCCCCTCAGGAAGGAGGTTGAGGAGCATTAAGTGTAGAACCACTAGACTGAGGAACAGCTTCTACCCTGAGGCTGTTAGACTCATGAATATCTAACCAGGATAATCACCATGAAGAATCACATCATGTTACTGCTGATCTGTTTCATGTTGCCGTGTTCATTCGTGCTCATCTGCTCACACAGACTTATGTTCGTGCTGCTGTTCGAAGTAATGTTTATGCTACTAGTGCTTAGTGTATTTTTAGTTGATGTTTTACTAAGTTCATATCTTAGATCTTATTACAATTTTTTTTTTTACATTTTATTGTTGGATGTAACTGGGACCCTGTGTACTGTACATAATCTTGTTCCATTACATGTACCACATGTGGTGCAAATGGCAATAAAGAATCTCTGACTCTGACTCTCTGATCAGGGGTAGGGTATTTCCACTAAATGAGTTTCAGTGACAGGCCAGGGCTGGTGCTAGATCTGGTTCATAATTTCTTCCTAAAAAATGGAGTTAGGAACTTTGGTTTTCTACAGCCTGTGAGCTGATTCTGAGTCAAGTCATTACATCACCTTTAACAGCTCTTCTGGTAAATAATACCGGTAGACCATTTATCTGTGAAACTTCTGTTTTACTAGAGGATAACCGAGAAGAAAAAACAAACAAAAAACTATCAGCAAATTAATAGGAGCCTATGATTTCAAAGATGTGGAAAACATGAACAGAACCGCATATTTGGATGTTAAAATGTAAATTGTGTGAGGTCTGTATTGATTTAAGGGTGGTAAAGTGCATAGTTGACCAGTACTTTTGCCTTCAGCAAAAGGGTCCTGGTTTCAACTTCTAGCCAATAGCACTTTATATGTGGCATCATATCCTTCCCTTTATTGAAAGGATTGTCTGTGGGTATGCCAGTTTCATCCCATAGTCCAAAACAATGCACATTAAGTTAATATGGGACTATAAATTGGCTCTTGGTAATAATAATAATAATAATAATAATAATAATAATAATAATAATAATAATAATAATAATAATAATAATAATAATAATAATAATTGTTATAAATTCCCTAATATTTCTGTATTGTTTTGTTCAGGCATCTTGTTAGACAGCTAATTCTTATTTGTTAGACAGCTAATTCGTATTTTACGTCAGGCATCTTTTTAGACAGCTAAGGGGTCCTTGGGGATATAAATAGCTGAGCAGAAAGCCGTTGGTTTTATAGCCGTTGATGTTTTCTATCGTTGATGCCTGTCTGCGTTTGTGACAAAGGTGAGCTTAATGCACCGTTAATGAGCGCTAATTTCTTCTTTCATATGTAAATGGGGTGGCGATTTTGGCGCAAATATGAGACAGCCCAAGTGTTTATTTCATGTTTAAGGTTCTGTCTTATTGTAAGCTAAGCTATTTGTTAGCTTGTTCTTATTTAGCCATTTTCTTTTATTTCAGATACCAGACAGACAGAAAAAGGGACAGTTAATGCCAGTTACTTTCAGTTAGGAAGAATTTACAGCTCAGAAAAGGAAACTGCATGCTGTAAACGAACTGGACAGTTAATTAAACTCCCAAAAAACACCATCTTGCTGTGTCTGGACTCGCTCTCTGATCGGAGTGTCTGTGTGGATGAAGTGCTCCAGCTAAACTCCTAAAAATCAACATACAGTCCTAACTCTCCATAACATTTGGTCCTTCGAGCCGGATTACTTCACTCATATCAGCAAAATGGACACATCAAGATTAACAGAACGGCCACGACAGCTACCAGCTCACCTCCAGGACTACCAAGTTCCTCAGTCACTAATGTCTTATGCTGCCCCTCATCAGGATGACAATCTAAGTGCCAGTGCACAGCAGCTGCAGTCACTCAGCCTGCAGACCAAGTCTGCTATTCAAGATGGCCAGCTGTTTTCAGCACTCGGGTTCTCACAGCGTCATTTCCCAGCGGCGGCAGTCGATAAGACAAGCCAGTATAACACAATATCTACGTTATACCAACCAGCCTATCAGATAATTAATCCTGTGACTACAGCTGTAAATGCTCAACAATACCAGCACAATTATACAGGTCCAGCCCATACAGAATACCAGCCACATCCAGCTGTGTCAACACCAGCACGTCAACCCCTGGCTCCAGCAACACCACGTCATGTGCTGCAACCCACATCACTATCAAACAATATTATGCTTCAGTGCCAGAACCTCTACACCCCTATGGCAGTGCCACCGCCTGTGTATCAACCCACACAAGGTAACACCACACAGCCTGTGTATCAGCTCATGCAAGTTAACGCGGCACAGCCTGTGTATCAAACCGCACAGCCTGTGTATCAGCCCATGCAACTTAACACCACACAGCTTGTGTATCAGCTCACACAAGTTAATGTTGCACAGCCTGTGTATCAAACTGCACAACCAGTGTATCAGCCCACACAAATTAATGCTGCACAGCCTATGTATCAGCATACACAAGTCATCAATGCACCTCCTATGCACCAGCCCCCACCGATGATTACTACGCAGCCCATCTTGCAGCCGCCAGGTAATCAGCCAGGTCCATCTCCACAACCTGTTCTCCAGCTTCAACCTCCTGCAGTACAGACGGTCTACCAGCCAGTGCCTGTCATGGTAGGGCCAGCTCCCCATGGATACAGTTCTTCCCTGCCACAGTACACCATGCCACAGTCCACATACAGTTTCCAGCCGCCGAAGCAGCCTGTTCCTGTACCTGAACTGCCCAAGCTGGTTCGTGATAGTGAGAGAGAATTTACTGACCATAGCAACAATCCTGTGGCAAACCCCGACAGACCAGAAGAAGAGAACATGGAGACTGGTTCAGAGAACCTACGAACAGGATGGGCGGGGAGTCCAGTACTGTCCACCAGTTTGCACATTCCCGTCTCTGCTGAAGGGGAGACATCCCCCAGTTTAAATAAAACTGAGTCCAAGGGCTCAGAAGACAACCGGATCATAAACTATCCAGACTGCAAGAAGTCCTGGCCCCCTAGTGACGATGCAGCCTTTTGTCCTGGGTCTCATATGGAGGACAACGTGTCCTGTATCAGTCCTGAACACAAGGCTGAGGAGAGGACCGACCTCCCACAGAGCTCAGAGACCAACAGAACTGAACCACTCGAAGGCAGCCTGAGTTCAGAAGGTGTCTCTGAATCCAAAGCTGAGCTCCACCCTGATCCGATGGAGGCCATGCCAGCTGACGAGAAACCCGAATCCTCGTCCGCAGCCGAAGAGCAGAGTCAAACCAGCATCCAGCCGGCAGCTCAGACGGACAGCAGCAACACCTCGGAGTGTTCCTCCCCTCAGTGTGGAGACCAAGAGTCTGACTCCTCGGGAGCCAAGCTCAAGCTCCGCCTCTCAGACGAGGAAGTGGACGTCCACGTTCCTCATCCGTGCAAGAGGAAGATGCCCAAGCTGCTGAGCTCCCAGCTGAGCTGTGCGGCTCAGCAGGAGAAGGAGCGGTGCCAGCAGTCTCTGGCAGCCATCGTGGACACCATGAAGCTGGAGGAGATCGAGTCCTACCAGACGGAGCGAGCCAACTCGTACTACGAGTTCCTGCACATACGTAAGAAGATCAAGGTTGAGGGCATTCTCAACGCCAAGCCCTTAGGCTATGTTTCATCAGACATAGCTGAGCCTGATCCAGTGACGCCAAACATGTTGTTGATGGGGCGGCGGGACGCCTCCTTACCCCAAGCATCTTACACTCCTGACACCGTCACAAGAAGACGTTGGCGCCACTGTCAGATGATGGTGGACCACTTCTGTGTGCAGTTCCTGCGGCATCACCTTCCGTTCTTGGAAGTTCGGCAGAAGTGGAGGCGGCCTACTGATGACCTCACGCAGAGCACGATCGACATGATGGTTGATCCCCAGCTTCAGAGAGCACCGTGGCCCATCGGGGAGGTTGTCAAGGTGATCGAGAGTGCAGACGGTCGGATCCGGTCAGCGGAGGTTCGGATTGGAGAGAAGACCTACCTGCGGCCGGTACCACGTATGGTCCAGCTGTCGGCCATTCCACCTGATGATGGACAAAATACAGTACTCCACTTCATCTTAGGGAATTTAATAGACTTTACATAATAGCTAGGCTATTCTGGGGGCGGCTGTTATAAATTCCCTAATATTTCTGTATTGTTTTGTTCAGGCATCTTGTTAGACAGCTAATTCTTATTTGTTAGACAGCTAATTCGTATTTTACGTCAGGCATCTTTTTAGACAGCTAAGGGGTCCTTGGGGATATAAATAGCTGAGCAGAAAGCCGTTGGTTTTATAGCCGTTGATGTTTTCTATCGTTGATGCCTGTCTGCGTTTGTGACAAAGGTGAGCTTAATGCACCGTTAATGAGCGCTAATTTCTTCTTTCATATGTAAATGGGGTGGCGATTTTGGCGCAAATATGAGACAGCCCAAGTGTTTATTTCATGTTTAAGGTTCTGTCTTATTGTAAGCTAAGCTATTTGTTAGCTTGTTCTTATTTAGCCATTTTCTTTTATTTCAGATACCAGACAGACAGAAAAAGGGACAGTTAATGCCAGTTACTTTCAGTTAGGAAGAATTTACAGCTCAGAAAAGGAAACTGCATGCTGTAAACGAACTGGACAGTTAATTAAACTCCCAAAAAACACCATCTTGCTGTGTCTGGACTCGCTCTCTGATCGGAGTGTCTGTGTGGATGAAGTGCTCCAGCTAAACTCCTAAAAATCAACATACAGTCCTAACTCTCCATAACAATAATAATAATGAATTCAATTTATAATGCACTTTTGTTTAATAAAAGTCTCAAAGTGCTACAATGTGTAACAAGGTAAAGGTAAAAAATAAAACAAGTGATAAAATCAAATAAAATCAATAATAATATCGACTAAGATCAAAGATAAAATCATGTAGATTTAGGCTTGCTTAAAAAATAAATAAAATAAAACAAGTGATAAAATCAAGTAAAATCAATAAAGATAACAGCTAAGATCAAAGATAAAATCATGTGGAGGCAGAATAGGCTTGCTTAAAAAGAAAAGTCTTAATGCCGCTTTTAAAGTCAACCAGTGACTGTGGAGCTCTCAGGTCGTCAGGGAGGGAGTTCCACAGGCGGGGGGCAGCCACACAGAATGCTCGGTCTCCCATGGTCCTCAATTTGGTCCGAGGAATATGAAGTAAATTACTGTTCTGTGATCGTAGAGACCGGGTGGATGAATATGGTGCAAGAATGTCCTTTAGATAGTCAGGTGAAGTTCCGTGCAAGCATTGATGGGTAATGAGAGCAGTTTTATATTGAATTCTGTAGGTGACAGGAAGCCAATGGAGGTTATGGAGAATGGGTGTAATATGATCAAATTTGCGAACTCTCAACAGAATCCTAGCTGCACTGTTTTGAATATATTGAAGCTTCTGAATGTTTTTGCCAGGGATACCAATAAACAGGGAGTTGCAGTAGTCGAGCCTGGAGGAGACAAAGGCATGGACGAGTTTCTCAGCATCAGAAAAAGTCAGAGATGGGCGAAGTCTGGAGATGTTTCGAAGATGGAAGAAGCAGGTTTTAAACAGATGCTTAATGTGATTTTCAAATGTGAGATGAGAGTCCATTTTTATTCCAAGATTTGTAACAGAGGTGGAGAGGGGGATGTCTTGACCAGAGAAGGAGATTGTTGTTAAAGTTGATGTTTGTACCTGGTGAGGGGTGCCGATCAATATGGCCTCGGTCTTGGAGCAGTTCAGTTGAAGAAAGTTTTGATTCATCCATGCCTTTATCTCCTCCAGGCAGGCAGAGAGAGCAGTGAGTGCAGTGAGAGCAGTGAGTGAATAATTAATTAATTAATAATAATTAATTCAATTTATAACGCACTTTTCATTACTGAAAATCTCAAAGTGCTACACATATATATTGAATGCTATACACATTCATAAACCGGTGGCGGCAGACTACCATGCAAGGTGCTTTCCAGTGAAGATGGAGATAGGGATGATGATGATGCTCCAGTCCTGATGTAAAGTTGTGTGTCGTCGGCATAGCAGTGAAAGGAAATGTTGAACTGATTAATAATTTGACCCAAAGGCAGCATGTAAAGGGAAAACAGCAGGGGCCCCAGAACTGACCCCTGAGGTACACCACAGGAGACACCGACTGTCTGGGAAGTGGCATTGCCAAGACTGACACATTCCAGCCTATTGGAGAGGAAAGATCTGAACCAGTCCAGGACAGTGTCACAGAGACCGACCTCCACATGAAGACGGTGGAGGAGGATACTATGGTCCACAGTGTCGAAGGCTGCAGTGAGGTCAAGGAGGACAAGGATGGAGGGAGAACCAGTGTCAGCAGCCATGAGGACATCATTCGTTACTCTCAGCAATGCAGTCTCAGTACTGTGAGCTGCTCTGAATCCAGACTGGAACTTCTCATACAGAGAGTGTTGCTGTAGGTGTTCCTGCAGCTGAGCAGCAACTGCTTTCTCCAGCACTTTGGACAGAAATGGGAGGTGGGAAATTGGCCGGTAATTTGAAAAAATGTCGGGATCCAAATTAGATTTTTTCAGAAGAGGCCTAATGATGGCAGTTTTTAGAGGCAGTGGAACATGACCAGATTGTAGAGACTGATTTATTATTTGTGTGATTAATGGGCTAATTGCAGAGTGATTGGATTTTATGAGAGATGAGGGGAAGGGATCCAGGGCGCAGGATGAAGGATTCATTTTCTTGAGGATGGTCTCCACCTCACTCTGAACAACTTCATCAAAGCTGCTCAGGGTCCCAGAAAGCAGACAGGTGTGTATGAATGGTTGTTTTGTAGTCCTATGATGGATGGGCAACCTGTTTAGGTTGCACCCCAATGACTGCTGAAGGGAAACACCAACTTCCTATAATCTGAACAGGTTAATAACCAGTCATGTTTATGGACAAACCAACCCCAAAGTCCCATGACTCAGCTTCCTCTACTGAAGACATACCAGTAAGATTGGCAAGGTCCGAGAAGTATTCCTTCCATCTCCCGACGACATCAATGGTTGAGGTCAATCGCGTCCCACCTTTACTGAACACTGTGTCAGTAAAGCTCTGCCTTCCCCTCCTCAGCTGCCTGATGGCTTGCCAGAATCTCCTCAGAACCAATCGAGATTCTCTATCCAAGGTCTCACCCAACTCTTCCCATATCCGAGCTTTTGCCTCAGCAAGAGTCGGGGCTGCGGACTGGTTGGCCCTCCGGTATTCCTGAGCTGCCTCTGCAGTTCCACCAGCCAAAAAGGCTTGATAAGGTGCCTTCTTAAGATTTTCAGCCTCCTTAACTTGGTGTGTCCAACACCAAGTTTGAGAATGGCTACTGTGAGAAGTACCAACAACCTTGTGGCCACAGCTAAAGGCAGCCACTTTAACAGTTGAGGCAAGGAACATGGCCCACTCAGACTCAATGTCCCTTGCCTCAGCTGGGATAGAATAGAATAGAATATATCTTTATTGGCATATTTGCACCAAGGTACAAAGTTTTGCAATTGGCGCGTGCACCATCCGAAGAGGGACGTACGCACGGAAGCTGCAGCAGTATAAAACCACGCCACCAACAATCAGATATGGAAAAAGGAACATACAGTCGGATAATCTTGGTATTCAAAAAAATAATCTATCACATTTTGTCTTAGGACACTCTATGATAAAGTCGAAAAAACTCTACCAGCTTCAGCACGGATAAAGACAAGACATGTTGCATTAGATGGCAAGCAGGGAGATAGTCCGTGAGTAATCATTTCAGATAAGCACAGTCTGTAGATGGCCTCAGCTCGGCTCCATCTGAATGCACACAGAGACCTCTGGGGGGAGGGGGGGCAGCGAGTTCTCAACAGCTTTCGACTCCAGGAGAAGTTTGCAGTCAGCCTCTTTCCAAGGTTGCTCAGAGTCCCGATTAGATAAGTTGCTTTATTTATTTTTGGGCCAGGCTACAATGTACTTTTGACTGCAGCCTTGAAGTCCAGGTGCTGTCTGGGTCCAAATCGCCGAATCATGTGAGGTTCCGAGCTACAAATCCCAATCTGTGCCCTGATGGAGGTCGGACGGCTGTAAACGAGTCCCAAAACGCACCGCAGGTCCGCGGCTATCCACCACTGCTCCCACCGTGCGGTTCAGCTCATACAACAGCTGGGTCGTTGAGGTCATAGCCCGGATCAAAGAATCTTGTTGAGCAAGAAGTTTTGCCAGCGCGTTGATCGCCGCGGCAACCTTCCTCAGCTTCCAGTAGCAGAAACCTCCGCAAATGCCAAAAAGCAGAGCAGCTACCACCAATATTCCAATAATCCACAAATCTTCTACGTCTTCGACAGAAAGAACGGTCAGACATATTAACTTCCAGTCGCCCCACAAGTCCATAATGTATCCCACTGCATGCGTGTCGGGGGGGGCAAGCCGGTTCTCCTGGTCCGGTGCGCTTCGTGGAAAAAAATTTATCGATAGAGGAAACAGCCCACACAATTAAATCCATTTCAAATTGGTTCTAGTGAGCACTGAAGAGTTGCAGATGAGATAAAAATGCAAAAGCAGGGAGGAGGAAAACTTTAGGGAGGAGAGGAGCAAAAAGAGATGCGACCTGCTTTGCCAAGTGCCGGAAGAAGATGTGGTTAAAGCTCTCTCAGAAGTGTGAGTTGAAGAACTTTCTGATGAGTGCTTCTGCCAGGTGTTCCCAGCAAACCCTCACTACACGTTTGGGTCTACCAGGTCTGTCCAGCATCTTCTCCTACCATCTGACCCAACTCATTACCAGGTTGTGATCAATTGACAGCTCAGCTCCTCTCATCACCCGAGTGTCCAAAACAGACACAGATCAGATGACATGACTATAAAGTCAATCACTGAGTTACAAACTAGGGCACCCTGGTGCCAACTGTACTTATGGACACCTTCATGTTATATATTCGAACATGGTGTTTGTGATGGACAAACTATGACTAGCACTGAAGTCCAACAACAGTACACCACTCGGGTTCAGATCAGAGAGGCCATTCCTCCCAATCATGCCGCTCCAGGTCACACTGTTATTAATGATGTGGGCATTGAAGTCCCCTAGCAGAATAAATCAGTTTCCAGCTAGCACACCTTCCAGCACTCCCATCAAGGAATCCAAGAAGGCCAATATTCTGAACTTCCTTTTGGCGCGTAGGCACAAACAACTGTCAGAGCCCGTCCACTTACCTGAAGGTTCATCTACCAGGGGAAAACTCCGACATATAGGTGCCAAGTCGGGGGCTAAAAGCAGGTCCACACCAGCTCTGTGCCTCTCACCATGGGCAACTCCAGAGTGGAATAAGGTCCAGCCCCTGTCAAAGAGATTGGTTCCAGAGCCCATGTTGTGCATCAAGGTGAGCCCAACTATATCTAGTCAGTACCTCTCAACCTCACACACAAGCTCAGACTCCTTCCCTGCCAGAAAGGTTACGTTCCATGTCCCAAGAACCAGCTTTGGTAAGCCAGGGTCAGATCACCAAAGCACCACCACCTTTTTTGGTCACTGCCCATGGCTTCATGCACCTGACTCATATGGCCCCTCCTGCAGGTGGTGGGCCCACAGGAAAGCAAACCCATGTTTCTTGCTTGGGCTGAGCCCAACCAGACCCCATGGGTAGAGACACGGTCAACAGGCGCGCAACAATGAGCCCCTTCCCCAGGCCTGGCAACAGGGTGGGACCTCGGTAACCCACGTCAGGGCAAGGAACACTCCTTGTTTTTGTTTGTCCATTTAAGTCTTTGGAACTACTTTGTTCTGCATGTCACCTACACTGAAAAAAAGAGAATAGGCCTCTATTGGATTAAAGTAATCATTTTGAGTGTATTAAACTTAACTACCACATGTTTTAAGCTGAAACAGTATTATATAGTGTAAATCCTACGCGCTAGGCAGAGACAGTACACTCCTTGTTCGAATCACGTTTGTCTCAAATGATTCATTAACCGTGTCAAAGGTAAATCTCGCGATATGACACAGGATTTTGACTCTCGCGCGATACCGAACGGGATTTCCTCTCGCGCGCTGTACTTGCGCGCATGCGCAGCTCAGTCAAGAACGCAACAGAAGGTGGTCGAAGAGTCTGAGTTGTTACTAATCACTCGGTAAGTCTTAATTTTCTGGATAAATGTTATATAAATCACGGTCAAATGTCGTTAACTGTTTTGAGAATTTCTATGTAACGTTTAATAGTTGTCAGGTTGTTTGCCAGTGCTGCTTTTTTATCGGTTTCACATATTTGCGCTGCTTCTTTTGAAAGAAAAAATTGAGCGCGAGCTAGCATGACACACAACTCTGTGGTTATAGTTATTTTACATAATACTTGGTGTGCCAACTGACTGTTCAGTTGTGTGTTAACTGCATGGTGTTAGTGGAGTTTTGCCATCGAAGAGCTTCGGCTAAAGATATCTGCAGCCTCAAGCTAGCATTAAATTAGCATGCTACAACCACATTTTTCTTTCTATTTTGCTGCAGATTGAGATGCAACAGCCAACGGATCGTTTGCTCAAGTTTTTGTGGTAAGAACAGTACTTACACTACCTAAAAAAGTCTATCTGTGAAATAAAGAAAAAAAATCTTCCATGTTTTTTTATTTTATTTATTTTTTTATTGTCAGAAAGATGACCAACTAGTTGATCTGGGGTGGCGTAGACTTCTGTCTTTTGTCTAGTTTCTGATATTTTTCCCCAAGTAACATTTCACAGTATTAAATAAAAAATAAAAAACAATACAGTGCATTGCATTTAGGTAGGATTTTTGGAGAGGGTGCAAGCACAGTCAGTCTACCCCCACCCCCCCAAAAAAAGTAGAGGCTGTGTGTATGTGTGGGGGGAGAGATTAACTGACTTATTTCATTCTCTAACACGATTCTCAACATAGAACATTTTCTCCACCACCTTTAAAAGAATGCAAATACAAGAATGAATTTTTATATTAAATTAATGCAAACAAATGATTTCAAAATCACTGAAAAAGTCTGAACACGTTATTGAATGCAAATACTAATAATAAAATAAGATGAATGGTAAAAGTACTGTAAGTCCATGAGTGTTTGTTCTACAATGTAGCTGCAGGTCGTTGTTGCAGGTCACGTTGTTGCAGTTTGATGATGATGAAGGTTGCTGCCATCATCATCACAGGTTTCAGATGAAGAAAAGGCCGTTGACCAGGCCAGATGACAAACCATTCAGTGTCTGGCATGATTTGCCAGGAATTGTTTTTAAATGTTGACTTGTTTTTTGAAATCTTTTAGCTCTGTCATTATGTAACAATAATTTCATGTTTCAGGTAAATGCAGAATTCAAGCGCATCACGTCTGCAGTCAAGGTTTCTGTCGCAGCTTGACCATCTTTCTGAAAGTCTGCTGAGAGCAAAGCGATCGGGCGAGGTGGGCTAAAAACATAGCTGCTATGACGACGGTAAGAACGTTCAACTTTTCCTATCCCATAAAGTACATATGCTTTGCATTTCTTCAGTAGAAAATTGGTATACTGTATCCATTGTGCAGCCCAACTTGCTTTGTGTGTGACTACTAATTATCAAATCTACCTGTGGTTATAATTAGGGATGTCCCGATCCGATCACGTGATCGGAAACCGGGTCCCGATCACGTGATTTCAGACTCGACTCGACTCGGGCGTTACACACCGATCAGGGATCGGATATATATGTGTATATTTATTCTAAACACAAACGGGAATATTATATTAACTGTATGTTGAGTTACAGAGTCAAATTGTCTCGGAACAAAACATGCACAATAGTTTTGCAGCAGTGCCTGCCGTAAAGCAGTGCCTGCCGTAAAGCGGTGACTGTCGTAAAAAAGAAGCGGAACGCGGCATTAACTTGAAGTGGAGGCAGCGATGTCTGTCGTGTGGAGATATTTTAAAGTGGATGACAAATGGAAAGTTCGTATTTCAAGAGGAGGTAAGGAAAAGGCTGCATTTAACACAACAAACCTGATTAGGCACATCAGAAACAAACACCCGACACAATACACAGAGTTTAACCAAACGCAGCCCAGCTCATGCTGCAAGAGACTTTATATTTATATTTATCTCATAAAGAAAAACATACACTTCCTTCTGTGAAGCCACAGGAGGAGAGTTACCCCAAAAATACACTACACGCGGTCCGTGTCCGCTCCGCTCCGCAGGTCGCAGCTGAGCAAGTCCAAAGTCCACTGCCTCCGCTCAGCTCAGGTCCGCATGGATGCGCCGCTCCAAGACGCATGCGCGGGAATTGCAAGATTGCGCGATAAATCAAGTGATAAATAATGAAGTCAGAACAAAACAATTCATTCGGTGGAAGAAGGAGAACAACAGTAAAGGCTGCCTTGATCTTCTCTCGTAAATAAGCGACAGGACATGGTTTGAGCAACAGGAAGTGATGTTTACATTTCAGAATAAAATACTTTTTTATTTATTTATTTCTTGTACAGGTAGTCCCCGATTTACGAGCGAGATCCGTTACAACGAGGCGCTCGTAAACCGGAAATCTCGTAATTTGGAACGGCCGCCATTTCTCTCGTAAATCCGGAAATCCGCTCGTAAATTGGAACGGTTTTCGCTAGCGCGACTAAAAACACTCTATTTTCATCTAAAAACTACTTTTGAGTGCATAAAAATGATCGGAAACGTGTGTTTATATGCTTAACTAACTAACTGTAGTGAAAAAACACATGAAAACTCAGTATTTTTTTCGTTTTTTCCAAAAATTCGCAGCTCGTAAGTCTGGAACCTCGCAGATCAGAGCGCTCGTAAATCGGGGACTACCTGTATTGCGTTATTAGGTGTAGTCATAGTCATAAATATAATAGTTTAGTCATAGAATAGTCATAAATGATAGTTTGACAGCATTTTTGTACAAATAAATCCGTATAGAGCTAGGATTAGTCCGCCCGTGGTGATTTTATTTTGTAAATACGGAAGTTGTGCTCGTTCCTTTTCCTGTTGGTGCGACGTAATCTTCAAAAGTTGACTCCGGCACAGCTCCGTCATCCGGCAGAAATAGAAAAATTTCTAATTTTGACGGACTGCCGTCCGCTCGCCGCAGCTCACCGCCGCCGTGCGGAGCCAGTGTACTTTATCTCATTGATTATAAAGGGTGCGTATTTGCTGCGGAGGTCGGACCGGAGCGGGGCGGAGCCGGAACGCGTGTAGTGTATTTTTGGGGTTAAGGAGTGCTGTTCAGAAAAGCACGTTACTAGCCTTATTTTATAAAACTGACACTTTAAGTTTATTTGTTTACATGCCTGCTCAGGTTCTGGTTCTGCTCAGGTTCTGGTTCTGCTCAGGTTCTGGTTCTGCTCAGGTTCTAGTTCTGCTCAGGTTCTGGTTCTGCTCAGGTTCTGGTTCTGCTCAGGTTCTAGTTCTGCTCAGGTTCTGGTTCTGCTCAGGTTCTGGTTCTGCTCAGGTTCTAGTTCTGCTCAGGTTCTGGTTCTGCTCAGGTTCTGGTTCTGCTCAGGTTCTGGTTCTGCTCAGGTTCTAGTTCTGCTCAGGTTCTGGTTCTGCTCATGCTACATACATACATGTTACATGCTACATACATACAAAATACATACATATTACATACATACATGATACATACATACATGCTACATACATATTACATACATGATACATACATACATACATACATACATACACACATGCTAAATACATACAGGCTATGTGAGTGTGACATACATACATACATACATGTTACATGCTACATACATACAAAATACATACATACATATTACATACATACATGATACATACATACATACACACATGCTACATACATACAGGCTATGTGAGTGTGACATACATACATGCTACATACATACACACATGTTACATACTACATACATGCTACTTACATACATATTACATACATACATGCTACATACATGTTACATACATACATGCTACATACATGCTACATACATACATATTACATACATGCTACATACATACACACATGTTACATACTACATACATGCTACTTACATACATATTACATACATACATGCTACATACATGTTACATACATACATGCTACATACATGCTACATACATACATATTACATACATGCTACATACATACACACATGTTACATACTACATACATGCTACTTACATACATATTACATACATACATGCTACATACATGTTACATACATACATGCTACATACTGTACATACATGCTACATACATACAGAATACATACATACATACATACATACACACATGTTACATACTACATACATGCTACTTACATACATATTACATACATACATGCTACATACATGTTACATACATACATGCTACATACATGCTACATACATACAGAATACATACATACATATTACATACATACATGATACATACATGCATACATGCACACATGCTACATACTACATACATGCTACTTACATACATATTACATACATACATACATGCTACATACATGTTACATACATACATGCTATATACATGCTACATACATACATGCTACATACATACAGAATACATACATACATACACACATGCTACATACATACAGGCCATGTGAGTGTGACATACATACATGCTACATACATACACACATGCTACATACTACATACATACATATTACATACATACATGAATACATGATACATACATACTACATACATACATGCTACATACAAACATGATACATACTTGCTTGGCCTATGGATGAGCTGCTTAGATTTTAGTGGTCAAGGTTAGGATCTCATAGCCAATCATTCTGTTCTCTTTATATTCCAGGATATTGAATCCAGAGAGGCTGAGGCAGACATTGCGGAGAAGACCATGGGCATCTACACTGTCCGAGCAGAGGGTCGTGGTCCTGATGGTCCAGGTAATGGACGCTTTGCTGATGTTGGTGTTGTGCTGGAAGGTGTGGAAGTCCTCCATAACCTACAGAGTGTCAGCCATGTGTGCGTGATGCTTTATGGACTGATCTATGCACTCAACTTGAGCTATCCAAAAAGCCTGACAAACCATTCAGTGTCTGGCATGATTTGCCAGGAATTGTTTTTAAATTTTGAATTGTCTTTTGAAATCTTTTAGCTCTGTCATTATGTAACAATCATTTCATGTTTCAGGTAAATGCAGAATTCAAGCACATCACAACATGCCTCTGCAGTCAAGGTTTCTCTCGCAGCTTGACTGTCTTTCTGAAAGTCTGCTGAAAGTGTTTTCAAAGCGATCGGGCGAGGTGGGCAAAAAACTTGGAAACATAGCTGCCATGATGACAGTAAGAACTTTCAACTTTTCCTATCCCATAAAGTACATATGCTTTGCAATTCTTCAGTAGAAAATTGGTATACTGTATCCATTGTGCAGCCCAACTTGCTTTGTGTGTGACGACTAATTATCAAATCTACCTGTGGTTATAATTACAGTAGAGTGAGTGTGTGTGTGTGTGATGAATTTTTGATTCCTCTAAAAGAACCCTTTTTTATTTTGTTCACTGTCCCAGTGTGAGATATTCATCTTTTTATATACCGGTACCGGTAATCAGATTATTATAAAAAGTCTAGTCCATACTGATCAGGTCAAATGTACATTTTTTTATATTTTAGCGATGTTAATGTCATATGACGACTGGTTGAAAACCTTCGATTTTTTTATTTTTTGTGTTCAAGTTTTTTCATACTACTGGAAATTTGAGTTCACATTTCTATTTTCTCTATGTTAATTCTTAAGGATGACACAGATGAGCGAAGGGAGTCCTTCATCAAAGGACTCTGCATCAATCTGAATGAGAGCCCGGATGACTTGGTGCAGGAATACATGGTGAGTTTTTTTTGTGTGTGTGTGTAGTTTGGCTTTACAACATTGTAAAACCTTGCATTCTGTTATTCCTGTTATCCTATTGTACTGTTAAGGAAGTGGCATTATTGAAGTCTTACAGACGTTTTAACTATAACTTGCCTTAAGCTTAAGACCCTGTATAAAACTTTTAAAAAAGAAACCCCTTTTTATACCTTAGAACAAAAATTATGACATCTCGTCATACTGGCCTGATTTGTCTGTCAAGGTCCAACTGGGACTGATATTCAGCCCTGAGTATATCAACTCCAGGTTAACGATCAAAATCATCTAGCGTAGTAACATAAAAACAACATCCAGGAAAAATGAAGTTAAATCTTATCATTAGTTTTTGTTTGAACGTTATTTGCAAAACT
>JBBPBX010066333.1:0-10353 GCA_038048925.1 Garcialebias charrua | reverse complement strand
TATATATATATATATATGTATATATACACACACAGGTGGTCCTCGACTTACGTACGAGTTCCAATCCTACGCAAAAAAAATTATTAAATTTGAAAAGCCGAGTTATGCAGTTTCCGGTTTTACGTCGTAAACGTAGCGGCGGAGGAATACTGCACTGTACTCTCTAAAAAAAGCTAAGTCTGGTCCTCTGGACATTCAAAAAACAAAACAAAACTGTACTGTGAACGCGGTTTTACGTCGTAAACTAATGGAGAATACGGAGGATGGACCGAGGTGGACGGTGTCACCAGCATCCAAGTAGGCTATTAACTGTTTTTTCCCTTCATTATGGCTCCCAAATGTATGTGTGTTTTGATAATTATGTAGGGTACTGTGTTAGGATAGGCTAAGTGCTCGGTAATACAGTACTGTACACCAACACATCACAACACATGTACAGTACTGTATTACCGAGCCCTTAGCCTATCCTAACACAGTACCCTACATAATTATCAAAACACACATACATTTACATACAGAAGGCAACGCCCACATGCCTCAATGACTATCGTCCAGTAGCACTCACCCCCATCCTGATGAAGTGCTTTGAACGGCTAGTTATGAAAAGCATCACATCTGGCCTCCCTGCCTCCCTGGATCCCTTCCAATTTGCATACCGACCTAATCGCTCAACCGACGATGCCATCTCCTCTGCCCTCCACACAGCTCTCACACATCTGGACACGAAGGACTCTTATGTTAGAATGCTGTTCATCGACTTCAGCTCAGCATTCAACACCATCATCCCCCAACAGCTCATCCTTAAACTGGACAGTCTGGGGCTGAACACCTCAATGTGTAACTGGCTGCTAGACTTCCTGACCGGGGAGTCTCTCGGTTTTGTCACAAACCTACAAAAGAGTGACCTGACCCCATCACAGATTACCGTATTTCTGGGAGTGCAGGTCGACACCATCCGGTACAGAGCATGGCTCTCAGAGGAACGTGTTTCCTCGATTCGCCGTTGCCTGGCAAATTTTAAACTGAATCAGCGGGTCCCCCTGAAAACGTGCCAACGCCTCTTAGGCCTCTTGGCGACAGCCATACCCTGTGTGCAACAAGCATCGCTGAAGATGTGGGCCCTGCAAATACGGCTAAACAAACAAACACGACCTGCCCCGTTGGGGCAAGCAGGAAAGTTTAGGATCGATTCAGAGTGCCTGCAGCAGAGTAGTAACAGTTTATAGGATTAGGTTGGCAGTTGTATCACATAATATGAAAATGTGGCTATAATGATAAATTCAAAGAAGTTCAAGACAAAAACAATTGGACTTTATTTATTATACTATACTTTAGACTTTTTTTTTCTTCCTTGCACTTTTTAGAATTTACCATGTCCTGGATGACTGAGAATCTTCACTCGCTATTAATGACTCAAACGGCCTGCCATACTTTCCCAACCTTTCTGCTCTCTGCTTGAAGCCGTCAAANGAGAACTTTCTAACAACTGGTTTTCTCCTCTGGAAAAAGCTGGAAACGTTCTGGTCATTGTGTCAATTAGACCCACGTCTCAGCTGGAGTCACGGCAAAGCCTCGCTGTGTCTCAACAACACTCATTTCTGAAAGAATTTGTTTTCTGAAGTTTTATTTTGAAAGTCAGTCAGGAGCTGGCTCTGTTCCTGCCGGAAAAAGCGCTCTTCTGCTCGTCTGTCAGCAATACACGCGCGGAAGTCAACTGGACGTCAAACTGGACAACACAGTCCGTTGGTGTCCACAAAACTTCGTTGCTCTTATCTCCAGAGAAGTATCTTCACCAGGTAACGAGGCGTTGATTGTATGTTGCACGGGTGAGAAGTCTAGCTGGATCTGTTCTGGAAAGTGTCACCCTGTCTTTTCAAAATAATTAACTTCTGTTAACTTAGCTTTCATTCCTCCTATTTCTTCTTTTTCCCTAAGCCAGTAAACTTCAAGTAAATGTGCCAACAGTAAGTTAAACACTAACTGTCTGTTTGTTTTTAATTTGAATTCTTGTCAAAGTAGTTAGTAACTCAGAGCTAATATCGATACAAATGTTTAATGTACTTTTATGATTATTTCAATAAAAGGTCTATCTTTTGGTGGATCAACATAAATTGAAGTCTCTCGTGAAATTACATTTCTGGCTAATCACTTTAAAGCAATTTAATACCGGAAAAAGGGTGAACTCGCGAATGAATTTGGGTCAGATCAAGTCTGCTCCAACTTCTCTAAAATATAGGTAAGTCAGTAAACTGACCTAAAAGTCCTATTTTATTACATAGTCATCATCATTAGGGCAGGGCTTTGCTTCAGGGCTTGTTGACAATATCAGTTTTAGTTTTTTCATAAAGAGCTAAACTTTTTGAGTGATCGGTGTTCGTAGCGTGGATCAATAACTTTAAAGCCTACGCATAAAACAACATTCAGACTTAGATTCAGAGATTTAAAAACTCATAGTTTGTGTAATTGCTCTGGACTGATCTGATTTACCTGATAAAAGTAGTTTAAATGCAGCTGCTGTTGTTAGCGGTGTTTCTGTAACAGCTGCTTTTTCTTCGTTCACATTCCGATGACGTAGTTTCAAGCGCGTTCACGTTAGACGTGTTGCTGCTGCTGAGCCAATCTTCATGAAACAACGTCCACACAGCTTTGGATGTGCGCTTGTCTTTTAACAAGAAAGCCATGAGACCGCAACGAGATGCTAACGGCTAAATGCTGCGCAATAATAGCTCCGTGCTGAAACGCGCCCAGGAAATTTTGTTCTGCGGCGCATATATTAACGTTCAATGAGTGAAAAAATAACCGAAATTGTACGCAGGTGGACCGAACCGAACGTGCTGTACCGAAACGGTTTGGTACACCCACGTGTACCGTTACATGCCTAGTGTTAGAGTATATTATATGAGCTGAAAACCTCATCACAGCTTTAAGAAATGCTGGTGAAAGCATGAGTGATGGACTGTTAGTGGCCATTAGGGCTGAACGATTTTGGAAAATAATCTAATTGCAATTTTTTTTCTATAAATTGCAATTGCGATTTAAAATGCGATTATTTTTTTTAATATCTTCTCAAGTATTTTTCAACAAACAGAAGCAATAAATCAATCTGTTTTATAATAAACAATGTCAGATTTATTTAAAGCAGAGATTACAATAAAGCAAACAAATCTATGCCTTTTCTTTTCACCATTTCTATTTTTTCTTGTTTCATAAACATAATAGTAAACATGTTAAGTGAACTTCCTAACTACTGTCTGAACTTCACATGACAGTTAATAAATAAATATAAAAAATTAGATATAAAAAATTACTGTTTGAAGTTCAAACAGTTCGGTCAGTGATCCCTGTCGGCTGATACTTTGCTTACTTGAAGTTGAAGCACTGGTTGTTGTCATTCTAGCCATGCAACCATCGTAAATGTCTTTGTGTTTTTTTTAAGTGTTGATAAAGATCTGTGTCACGTAACCAGTCAAATTGCAGCCTTCGCGATTAGAAAATCTCATTTTATCATATTGTAATATTATTGCAAATGCAATTAATTGTTCAGCCCTAGTGGCCATGGTATTAAATGGACTACCAGAATCCTTCAAACCGCTTGCTGTCCACATTAGTCAAGATGAAGAAGACATTACATTTATAGACTTTAAGAGAAAACTGAGAGTCTACGAAGAGACTAAACAAATGAAAACAAGAGAGTCTTCTAACAATGTAATGAAAACATACACAAGACATTTTTCTAACCTAAACACAAGCAACAAGAAAAATGAAGAAGCAAATGTAATATGCTACAAATGTGGAACAAAAGGGTACAAAGCCAGAAAATGTTTAAAGAGAGTGTGGTGCAACTACTGTAAGAGTAACACACACAAAGAAACACTGTGCAAGAAGAAGGGGAATCAAGATGGAGTCAGGCGAGTTTCAGAAGATCCACAAAGAGAACAAGATCACTTTTCAAAGCAGAGCATAAACGAAATAAGGATCTAACAGACGTCAACTTAAAAGGCATCAAGTTGGACGCCGGAGCAACTTCCCACATAGTGAATGACATCAGAAAGTTTAAAGATTTTGTTAAACTTTCCAGCCCAACTCACACTGTGGAACTAGCCGACGGAACCAAATGTGCAGGAATGGCGCAGAAAAGAGGAACAGCCATAATCCATCTACAGGACAACAGAAGACATTGCCATCAAGCGTAGCTGAGGGATGCACTCTACATGCCTTCTTATCCCCACAACATCTTCTCAGTGGCAAGAGCAACAAACGGAGGTGCAATCATCACATTCAAGAAAGAAAACAGTCACATGATCACAAAAGATAACAGCATGTTTGACTTTTATGAAAGTGAAAATCTCTTTTATCTGCCAACTGTTGAAATGAGCAGTGATCAATGTAAAATATGTCATGATATGCAAACCTGGCACGAAATACTAGGTCATAATCAAAGGTAACGTGACAAAACCTGAAAAACTTTGTGAAGTATGTACCGTATTTGTCGGACTATAACACGCAGTTTTTTTGCTCATTTGAATGTCCTGCGTGTTATACACCGAAGCGTGTTATTTATGGATTTTTTCCCATATTTTTAGACCATTTTTGGCTCTGATTCGCCGTTTTTCATTTTGGGCAAAAAATGGTGCAGTACCACTTTTGTCCGCTAGGGAGACACTTCCAGACCGTTTCTAGCTCATGTGTCCGAAAAAAGCCTCCTCTGGTCGGACTGACTCTGTCGCTGCCCGCCCCCTGCTCTGGATGTAGCTGCATTTAGCTGTGAGGTTCGCTGTTTTTGTTAGCAAGATACCGTAACTCATAAACCACACCGCAGATTTTTAAATCCAGCTGATTTGACATTTGGTTAAGCTCAGGAACCCTTGTGCTATAAAGTCAGCTAAGAAATATATTTTTTAAGCGTTTATTTAGCTAAATTTAAAGCTTCAGTATGTAGCTTTTTTTATAAACATATTTCTTCACTCTGTCACTACCTCCTGACAGACTGATGTTAGCCAGGTAATCTCTGAAAAAAATAAAAAAAAATATTGTCCCCTTGCTTCTCCAGGTGGTAAATAAGCATTTCTAAAAAGAAAAGGTGACACGCCATTTTCCAGCCAATAAAAACAGAGTTTGTAACCAGCCAATAAAAACAGAGCTTGAATTTGAATCAGCCAATAAAAACAGAGCTTGAATTTGAATTTCAGCAGAGCCTCCCCCTCAGAGCCATATGGCTCTGAGGGGGAGGGATCAGAATGCTTTGCCTGTTGAAATTTTTTCTAAATGCTGCAGTTCTACAGAAACTGCAGACGGAACCTTTAAAGAAATAAAGCGTCTCACCCGCGTGCATGCAAATCGGCGAACTACTTTTTAAAATCCAGCTGATTTGAACATTTCGTGAATTGGTTAAGCTCAGGAACCCTTGTGCTATAATGTCAGCTAAGAAATATATTTTTTAAGCGTTTATTTAGCTAAATTTAAAGAAATAAAGCGTCCCACCCGCGTGCATGCAAATCGGCGAACTACTTTTTAAAATCCAGCTGATTTGAACATTTCGTGAATTGGTTAAGCTCAGGAACCCTTGTGCTATAATGTCAGCTAAGAAATATATTTTTTCTCGCAAAGAAATAATTGTTTTTACCGTGTTTTCTTGTGAAGTCCTTCGTACTCGCTCGCTTCTGTGGTCGCCATTTTAAGCAGGGCAAATGAGGCGCTGACGCGTCGCGTAGCGGTGACGCATAATAGATGCGTGTTGTACAACGAAGCGTGTTATTTACGGATTTTTCAAATATATTGGCAATAATTGGACAAAGCGTGTTATACACAGGAGCGTGTTAAACTCCGACGAATACGGTACTCAAGGAAAATTTGTACCGAACAGAAATAAGGTACCTGACAGAAAAGCAAAGTCACCTTTAGAAATGGTACATACTGATTTAAAAGGTCCAATGAAAAACACAAGTCTAGAAGGGCATAAATATGCACAATCTGTCACAGATGACTACTCGGTAGGGCTGGGCGATATATCGATATTATTAAAATATCGAGATTTTTTCTAAAGAGATATAAGACGAGACTATATCCTTTATATCGAGAATCCTCCGTCTGTCTGTTTTCTCCCACTCGCCCCCCTCCTTCTCCTTCACTGAGCAGCACAGACCCAGCCCCTCCTTCCTGCAGCCTGCAGGAGGGCTGAGCCGCGGTCTTTCAACACAACAAGAAGTAAACACGGCAGATAGGAAGAGCCGCGACGCTAGCTGCTGAGGGGGAAAAACAATGTTTTTTCTGAGCTAGTTTGGATTTAAATGGTCAGATGAGGGCAGAAAAAATATTTTTGTAGACGATGCTGAAAATAATCCAGATGAAAGGTCGGATCTACGAATCTTTTTCACCATTTAAACAGCGGAGTGGAGCATGCATGAGTGAAACGGCAGAACAGAGTTTTTTTTACAGCCTCCTGCTTCATTAAACAAACCATGGGTCTGAGCTCATTTAGTCGTGCGCGCACTGCAGAGACATTAATAAATCAGCAGTTTATCGCTAAAGAAACGGTCCTTAGCGGCTAACAAGATGGCTAACGCTTTAGCCGTCTTCTTCCACAGCTGAGACTGACCGTGTCTTTGGCGCTATGATAAACTGCTGATTTAATAATGTCTCCGCCTCTCGGTTCACGTTTCTGAGTGGAGGCTGTCGTGTTTTTACACAAGGATTCAATGCGACACTTTGTAGAGCAACTTAGAGAATGTCTTTATTTTATTTTATTTTTTTCGTGAACCCGGAAACAACCCCCTGACCCTTTCACAATAAAACCGGATACAGTATATCAAATATATTGTACCACAGAGGCTCACATTTACTGTAGTTCACAAAGACACTGACTAAAGTGAAAGCACCTTTCTATCTTATCAAGACACTCAAAGCTCTTTAAAACACAATCTGTGTGCTCATTTACCCATTTATACAGCACTCTGCTAGAACTGTACAAAGAATAATCAGTACTTTATCACATTCATACACTGATGGGACACACATCAGAGGCAATGACACAGCTGCCCTCAGCTGAAGAGGACTATTATTTAATAGGTGTAAATAAATGTCTAAAAAATAAAGTAATGTATGTAAATAGTTCATTTTTTAGACATTTATTTTGTAGAGTTACAGCTGTTTGTTAATAAATGTTGCTGTGTGACAACTGGGACAAAGCTTTGACTCAGAAATATATTTTTGTTATTCTTTTATGGAAAGAAAATTATATTGATATATATCGTATATCGCGATATATCACAACAATATCGAGATATGAATTTTTGTCCATATCGCCCAGCCCTACTACTCGGGCATAATATTTGTGTATTTTCTTAAAAGTAAGAGTGACGTGGTACAAGCCACAGAAAAATTTATTGCAGATTCATCACCTTATGGTGAAATCAGATGCATTCGTTCAGATAACGGCACCGAATTTACAAGCAGAGATTTTAAGACACTGCTAACTAAGAACAAAATTAGACATGAGACTTCAGCGCCGTACTCTCCTCACCAGAACGGCATAGCCGAAAGAGGATTTTGACATGAGTAGATGTATGTTGATTGAAAACAACTTACCTGTAAAACTATGGAACTATGCAGTACAGACTGCCGCCTATGTCAGGAACAGGTGCTACAGCAGAAGCACAAAGAAAACCCCATATGAACTACTCACAGGTAATATACCTAATGTGTCAAAACTACAAAAGTTTGGGTCAGCATGTTTTCCTTACAAGCAGGACAAAGGAAAATTAGATCCTAGATGTGAGCAAGGTATTTTTGTCGGATACGATAAGAACAGCCCAGCTTATCTGGTCTATTATCCAGAAACCGAGAAAGTTGCAAAACACAGATTGGTAAAATTCCAAGTCAAAACAGCTCAAGAGAAACAAACTCAAACCTCAAAAGTTCAGATAGAGTACTATGAGTCTAACATAAACATCCAAAATGGCGATAAACATGAAAGTGATGTTGAAAACGATGTAGAAAACGATGTTAAAATTGGTGTTGAAAATGATGTTGGTATTAATACATACCGAGGTGGACATTTCACAAGAAAAGAGTGAAAGCACACAAGCAGATGAGAACACCAAAACTACAGTGAGAAGGAATCCTTCAAGAACAAAGAAGAAACCGGCATACTTAGAGGACTTTGAAACAGATGATGTAGAGGACAAACTACAAATATGCATAGATATTTGTTACAGAGCAGTATGTGACATTCCTTCAACATACCAAGAAGCCATGACATCACCCAAAGCTAAACAGTGGAAGAAAGCTATGGATGAAGAAATGAAATCAATAGAGAATGAGACATTCAAACTCACACACCTGCCACCAGGTAAACAGACAGTGGGGGGAAAATGGGTCTATGCACTCAAAACAGACAGCGATGGAACAGACAAGTTCAAAGCAAGATTTGTGGTCAAAGGATATAGTCAAAGACAAGGAATCGACTATGAGGAGACATTCTCACCCACAGCTGAAATGACAAGTGTGAGAGTTCTTATGCAAAAGGCTGCACAAGAGAATTTCATTCTTCATCAAATGGACGTGAAAACAGCCTACCTTCACGCACCAATAGACAAAGAGATCTACATGGAACAGCCGGAAGGCTATGAGAAAAAGATCAAGGGTAATGACAGACTGGTACTGATGTTACAAAAATCATTATATGGACTAAAGCAATCTGGCAGAAATTGGAATGCTATGTTAAATAGCAGCTATGTTATATGTTTCAGTGTTTCAATGTTTAAATAGTTACTGTTGCACCGAGGGACTGAGAGAAACGCAATTTCAATTCTGTGTACCGGTATGTCCTGTACATATTGCAGTTCTGACAATAAAGTTGACTTTGACTTTGACTTAAATGTTTGACAGAAAATGGTTTTGAACAGAATCCAGCTGATAACTGTGTATATACTTGGGAAAGACAAAATGAAAAAGTAATCTTAATAATCTGGGTAGATTACCTAATCATAGCAGCTAGTGATGAAAATGTGGTGAACAAGGTCAAAGACGTGCTTACCAGAAGATTTAAAATGAAAGACCTAGGAAAGCTGAAACATTTCTTAAGGCTCAGTTATAGTTGCGCTTTGGTCCGCAGGCTGGAGCGCGCGTGCTGCGCGCGCACTCAGCCGTGCGGCTTGATGCGTTTACAGTGTCGCACAGCGGCGCATGGCAAAGTGCTGTTCTTTTACGGACCAGCAGGTGGCAGTACCCTCTAAAACCTGTGCATATGTTGCAAGAAAGGTGTAGAAGAAGAAATCTACCGTAAAAGAAGAACTGTTTGAAATCACACAACAAAAACAAATGGCTTTCCGCTCGTTCGGGAATTTAAAGGGGACCACAGATGCAAAATTCACTTTTTAATGTTTTTTTTACTCAACTTTGGGTATTTACTTCATAAAAAAACAGTCCTTGTGCCAAAAAAATGCACCCAGTGGTTTATTTACTCTAAGTAGATTTATTTATTTTTGATAAATACACCTGGATTCACACTTCCTGCAGTTATTGACGTCACAAGCCGTAGCCAATCACCTCAAACCTGAGTCCAGCCCCTCACCTAGCAACCCCTGGTTAGGCTCAACCCACTTCTGTATTAAACACATGACTGTTGTTTTTCATGATTTCATCTCATCTTTTGTTTATATGTTCTTAATTTCATGTGTACAGCACTTTGTTGCAGCTGTGGTTTTTTTAAATGGCTTTATAAATAAAGTATAATTGTTATTTTTATGTTTTAGTTCAATTTTTAGTGTATTTGCGATCGCTCCCAACGCGCAGCCGGCAAAAATTAAACGAGCGGACTCCCGGCATAGGGACCGGCGGCAACGGGACACTGCTTCTGGCGGATGGAGCGGAGCTTCAATTGTACAGCCTCGTTGCAGCCTTGCAGCAGCCTCGCAGCAGCGAGGACCTTCTCCTTACGGATTAATTTACGGGAGACACTTGGTGAACTTTGTGTTGTCTTGACTGGAACAGCGATAACTCCCAAAATCTCCGCGTGCAACGAGCGGAGCTGGCGAACACCGGAAGAGGAACAAGCTAACATTAGCTTCGGATTCGGGTGGTCTCATGCTAAAAGGAGCAGCAAATTGCGGCGCGCTCAGACGGGTTTCGGTAAGTTATCTTAAGCTAGCACTAACAGTAAGTCAAATGAGTAATAAAAAAAGAGCTAATTTTAAAACAACAACACATTACAGATACTGGCTGTTACAGAGGGCGTAAACAGATCGTTGAAGGGCGTGGACTTCAAGAAACCGGTCGTTCAAAACGAAAGTTAAAAATGGCAGAATTAAAAAGGGTATAATTGATTATCTAAAAATTATTTTGTGTATTAAAATG
>JBBPBX010066332.1:0-19698 GCA_038048925.1 Garcialebias charrua | reverse complement strand
TCCTTGCGTCTCCTCTGAGACGTCCTCCTTGTGTCTCCTCTGAGACGTCCTCCTTGCGTCTCCTCTGAGACGTCCTCCTTGTGTCTCCTCTGAGACGTCCTCCTTGTGTCTCCTCTGAGACGTCCTCCTTGTGTCTCCTCTGAGACGTCCTCCTTGTGTCTCCTCTGAGACGTCCTCCTTGTGTCTCCTCTGAGACGTCCTCCTTGTGTCTCCTCTGAGACGTCCTCCTTGTGTCTCCTCTGAGACGTCCTCCTTGTGTCTCCTCTGAGACGTCCTCCTTGTGTCTCCTCTGAGACGTCCTCCTTGTGTCTCCTCTGAGACGTCCTCCTTGTGTCTCCTCTGAGACGTCCTCCTTGTGTCTCCTCTGAGACGTCCTCCTTGTGTCTCCTCTGAGATGTCCTCCTTGTGTCTCCTCTGAGATGTCCTCCTTGTGTCTCCTCTGAGACGTCCTCCTTGTGTCTCCTCTGAGACGTCCTCCTTGTGTCTCCTCTGAGACGTCCTCCTTGTGTCTCCTCTGAGATGTCCTCCTTGTGTCTCCTCTGAGATGTCCTCCTTGTGTCTCCTCTGAGATGTCCTCCTTGTGTCTCCTCTGAGATGTCCTCCTTGTGTCTCCTCTGAGATGTCCTCCTTGTGTCTCCTCTGAGACGTCCTCCTTGTGTCTCCTCTGAGACGTCCTCCTTGTGTCTCCTCTGAGACGTCCTCCTTGTGTCTCCTCTGAGACGTCCTCCTTGTGTCTCCTCTGAGATGTCCTCCTTGTGTCTCCTCTGAGACGTCCTCCTTGTGTCTCCTCTGAGATGTCCTCCTTGTGTCTCCTCTGAGACGTCCTCCTTGTGTCTCCTCTGAGACGTCCTCCTTGTGTCTCCTCTGAGACGTCCTCCTTGTGTCTCCTCTGAGACGTCCTCCTTGTGTCTCCTCTGAGACGTCCTCCTTGTGTCTCCTCTGAGACGTCCTCCTTGTGTCTCCTCTGAGACGTCCTCCTTGTGTCTCCTCTGAGATGTCCTCCTTGTGTCTCCTCTGAGACGTCCTCCTTGTGTCTCCTCTGAGACGTCCTCCTTGTGTCTCCTCTGAGACGTCCTCCTTGTGTCTCCTCTGAGACGTCCTCCTTGTGTCTCCTCTGAGACGTCCTCCTTGTGTCTCCTCTGAGATGTCCTCCTTGTGTCTCCTCTGAGACGTCCTCCTTGTGTCTCCTCTGAGACGTCCTCCTTGTGTCTCCTCTGAGACGTCCTCCTTGTGTCTCCTCTGAGACGTCCTCCTTGTGTCTCCTCTGAGACGTCCTCCTTGTGTCTCCTCTGAGACGTCCTCCTTGTGTCTCCTCTGAGACGTCCTCCTTGTGTCTCCTCTGAGACGTCCTCCTTGTGTCTCCTCTGAGACGTCCTCCTTGTGTCTCCTCTGAGACGTCCTCCTTGTGTCTCCTCTGAGACGTCCTCCTTGTGTCTCCTCTGAGACGTCCTCCTTGTGTCTCCTCTGAGACGTCCTCCTTGTGTCTCCTCTGAGACGTCCTCCTTGTGTCTCCTCTGAGACGTCCTCCTTGTGTCTCCTCTGAGACGTCCTCCTTGTGTCTCCTCTGAGATGTCCTCCTTGTGTCTCCTCTGAGATGTCCTCCTTGTGTCTCCTCTGAGACGTCCTCCTTGTGTCTCCTCTGAGACGTCCTCCTTGTGTCTCCTCTGAGATGTCCTCCTTGTGTCTCCTCTGAGATGTCCTCCTTGTGTCTCCTCTGAGATGTCCTCCTTGTGTCTCCTCTGAGATGTCCTCCTTGTGTCTCCTCTGAGATGTCCTCCTTGTGTCTCCTCTGAGATGTCCTCCTTGTGTCTCCTCTGAGACGTCCTCCTTGTGTCTCCTCTGAGATGTCCTCCTTGTGTCTCCTCTGAGACGTCCTCCTTGTGTCTCCTCTGAGACGTCCTCCTTGTGTCTCCTCTGAGATGTCCTCCTTGTGTCTCCTCTGAGACGTCCTCCTTGTGTCTCCTCTGAGATGTCCTCCTTGTGTCTCCTCTGAGACGTCCTCCTTGTGTCTCCTCTGAGACGTCCTCCTTGTGTCTCCTCTGAGACGTCCTCCTTGTGTCTCCTCTGAGACGTCCTCCTTGTGTCTCCTCTGAGACGTCCTCCTTGTGTCTCCTCTGAGACGTCCTCCTTGTGTCTCCTCTGAGACGTCCTCCTTGTGTCTCCTCTGAGACGTCCTCCTTGTGTCTCCTCTGAGACGTCCTCCTTGTGTCTCCTCTGAGACGTCCTCCTTGTGTCTCCTCTGAGACGTCCTCCTTGTGTCTCCTCTGAGACGTCCTCCTTGTGTCTCCTCTGAGACGTCCTCCTTGTGTCTCCTCTGAGACGTCCTCCTTGTGTCTCCTCTGAGACGTCCTCCTTGTGTCTCCTCTGAGACGTCCTCCTTGTGTCTCCTCTGAGACGTCCTCCTTGTGTCTCCTCTGAGACGTCCTCCTTGTGTCTCCTCTGAGACGTCCTCCTTGTGTCTCCTCTGAGACGTCCTCCTTGTGTCTCCTCTGAGACGTCCTCCTTGTGTCTCCTCTGAGATGTCCTCCTTGTGTCTCCTCTGAGACGTCCTCCTTGTGTCTCCTCTGAGACGTCCTCCTTGTGTCTCCTCTGAGACGTCCTCCTTGTGTCTCCTCTGAGATGTCCTCCTTGTGTCTCCTCTGAGACGTCCTCCTTGTGTCTCCTCTGAGACGTCCTCCTTGTGTCTCCTCTGAGATGTCCTCCTTGTGTCTCCTCTGAGACGTCCTCCTTGTGTCTCCTCTGAGACGTCCTCCTTGTGTCTCCTCTGAGACGTCCTCCTTGTGTCTCCTCTGAGATGTCCTCCTTGTGTCTCCTCTGAGATGTCCTCCTTGTGTCTCCTCTGAGACGTCCTCCTTGTGTCTCCTCTGAGATGTCCTCCTTGTGTCTCCTCTGAGATGTCCTCCTTGTGTCTCCTCTGAGATGTCCTCCTTGTGTCTCCTCTGAGATGTCCTCCTTGTGTCTCCTCTGAGACGTCCTCCTTGTGTCTCCTCTGAGACGTCCTCCTTGTGTCTCCTCTGAGACGTCCTCCTTGTGTCTCCTCTGAGATGTCCTCCTTGTGTCTCCTCTGAGATGTCCTCCTTGTGTCTCCTCTGAGATGTCCTCCTTGTGTCTCCTCTGAGATGTCCTCCTTGTGTCTCCTCTGAGATGTCCTCCTTGTGTCTCCTCTGAGACGTCCTCCTTGTGTCTCCTCTGAGACGTCCTCCTTGTGTCTCCTCTGAGACGTCCTCCTTGTGTCTCCTCTGAGACGTCCTCCTTGTGTCTCCTCTGAGATGTCCTCCTTGTGTCTCCTCTGAGACGTCCTCCTTGTGTCTCCTCTGAGACGTCCTCCTTGTGTCTCCTCTGAGACGTCCTCCTTGTGTCTCCTCTGAGATGTCCTCCTTGTGTCTCCTCTGAGACGTCCTCCTTGTGTCTCCTCTGAGACGTCCTCCTTGTGTCTCCTCTGAGACGTCCTCCTTGTGTCTCCTCTGAGACGTCCTCCTTGTGTCTCCTCTGAGACGTCCTCCTTGTGTCTCCTCTGAGATGTCCTCCTTGTGTCTCCTCTGAGACGTCCTCCTTGTGTCTCCTCTGAGACGTCCTCCTTGTGTCTCCTCTGAGACGTCCTCCTTGTGTCTCCTCTGAGATGTCCTCCTTGTGTCTCCTCTGAGATGTCCTCCTTGTGTCTCCTCTGAGACGTCCTCCTTGTGTCTCCTCTGAGACGTCCTCCTTGTGTCTCCTCTGAGACGTCCTCCTTGTGTCTCCTCTGAGACGTCCTCCTTGTGTCTCCTCTGAGACGTCCTCCTTGTGTCTCCTCTGAGACGTCCTCCTTGTGTCTCCTCTGAGACGTCCTCCTTGTGTCTCCTCTGAGACGTCCTCCTTGTGTCTCCTCTGAGATGTCCTCCTTGTGTCTCCTCTGAGACGTCCTCCTTGTGTCTCCTCTGAGACGTCCTCCTTGTGTCTCCTCTGAGACGTCCTCCTTGTGTCTCCTCTGAGACGTCCTCCTTGTGTCTCCTCTGAGACGTCCTCCTTGTGTCTCCTCTGAGACGTCCTCCTTGTGTCTCCTCTGAGACGTCCTCCTTGTGTCTCCTCTGAGACGTCCTCCTTGTGTCTCCTCTGAGACGTCCTCCTTGTGTCTCCTCTGAGACGTCCTCCTTGTGTCTCCTCTGAGACGTCCTCCTTGTGTCTCCTCTGAGACGTCCTCCTTGTGTCTCCTCTGAGACGTCCTCCTTGTGTCTCCTCTGAGACGTCCTCCTTGTGTCTCCTCTGAGACGTCCTCCTTGTGTCTCCTCTGAGACGTCCTCCTTGTGTCTCCTCTGAGACGTCCTCCTTGTGTCTCCTCTGAGATGTCCTCCTTGTGTCTCCTCTGAGACGTCCTCCTTGTGTCTCCTCTGAGACGTCCTCCTTGTGTCTCCTCTGAGACGTCCTCCTTGTGTCTCCTCTGAGATGTCCTCCTTGTGTCTCCTCTGAGACGTCCTCCTTGTGTCTCCTCTGAGACGTCCTCCTTGTGTCTCCTCTGAGATGTCCTCCTTGTGTCTCCTCTGAGACGTCCTCCTTGTGTCTCCTCTGAGATGTCCTCCTTGTGTCTCCTCTGAGACGTCCTCCTTGTGTCTCCTCTGAGACGTCCTCCTTGTGTCTCCTCTGAGACGTCCTCCTTGTGTCTCCTCTGAGACGTCCTCCTTGTGTCTCCTCTGAGACGTCCTCCTTGTGTCTCCTCTGAGACGTCCTCCTTGTGTCTCCTCTGAGACGTCCTCCTTGTGTCTCCTCTGAGACGTCCTCCTTGTGTCTCCTCTGAGAGTCCTCCTTGTGTCTCCTCTGAGACGTCCTCCTTGTGTCTCCTCTGAGACGTCCTCCTTGTGTCTCCTCTGAGACGTCCTCCTTGTGTCTCCTCTGAGACGTCCTCCTTGTGTCTCCTCTGAGATGTCCTCCTTGTGTCTCCTCTGAGATGTCCTCCTTGTGTCTCCTCTGAGACGTCCTCCTTGTGTCTCCTCTGAGATGTCCTCCTTGTGTCTCCTCTGAGACGTCCTCCTTGTGTCTCCTCTGAGACGTCCTCCTTGTGTCTCCTCTGAGACGTCCTCCTTGTGTCTCCTCTGAGACGTCCTCCTTGTGTCTCCTCTGAGACGTCCTCCTTGTGTCTCCTCTGAGACGTCCTCCTTGTGTCTCCTCTGAGACGTCCTCCTTGTGTCTCCTCTGAGACGTCCTCCTTGTGTCTCCTCTGAGACGTCCTCCTTGTGTCTCCTCTGAGACGTCCTCCTTGTGTCTCCTCTGAGACGTCCTCCTTGTCTCCTCAGGAGCTGCAGCAGGAGCTCTCCTTCCAGGGCGGCAGTGGATTCTATTTCCATTTCTTCAAGCGGATGTCGGCGGCTCCGTCCTTCAACAGAGGTACGAGCCGGCTCGCCGCGGCGGAGGAGGTTCTGCTCCCTGACCCGCGGGCCGGCGCTGACCCGACACGCTTGGTGTTTTGTTCCAGGGCTTTCCGAGCTGCTGCTGGACAACGGGACGGTCTCTGGCGAGACGCTGAACTCTGTGGAGCGTCTCTTCCTGTACCCGGAGCTCATCTCCAGCTTCATCTACAGAGCCACGGGTTGCCAGGTGAGCTGAGGTTCTGGTTCTGCTCGACCCGTTTCTGATGGCTGGATGATCCAGAGTTGTGTTCACTCAGGACTACGTGGAACCGGTCTACTTCTACATCGGGACGGTTCTGGGCCTGCAGGCGTTCCACGTCACGGCGCTGTTCGTGTGCAGCTGGGTTCTGAGCGGGACCTGGGTGTCGGGGCTGTTGGCCGTGTCCTGGTACCTGATCAACAGGTGAGCCCATCGGGCCGGCTGCGTCCTGACCCGCACCCAGGTCCAAACGGTCTCCGTTTGCTCCGCAGGCAGGACACGACCGGAGTGGACCAGGCGGTTCCTCTGCGGCCCAACTGGGCCCTGCCGTACTTCTCCTGTCAGGTGGCGGCTCTGACCGGGTTCCTGAGCAACACCGGTTCTGCTGCCGAGGTTTGTGGTTCCTCCTCCGGTCCAAAGTCTCACTGCGGACCAGCAGCTCCGGCTCCACCTCCTGGTCCTGCCTCATGGTTCAGTTCTGTGTTTGGAGCTAGAACCAGAACCCCTGTCCGTCCACCTGGATCCAACGGTACCGGTTCTGTTTGTGTGCAGATGTTCTGCTACCTCACCATGAGCGCCAGCACCTTCACCTTCCTGCTCCTCTGGGAGCACGCCCACTACGTGCTCTTCGTCCAGGGCCTCTGCGTGCTGCTGCTGGACTCCCTGGACCTGGTGCCACCACGGAAGGTAACCTTGTGTCATCGCGGGGGTGGGGTTGGGGGGTCACATGACCAGAGGGGGGAGGTCTAAAAGACTCTAAAGGAGGTATTTTCAAAGAGACGTTAAAGAGCGTCTTACCTGTTGCAGGCTCTTCAGTGGCCTCACTTTATTATTATTATTATTATTATTATTTATAACCAGGTAAGTTCATTTACAAGAGAGACCTGTTACCTGAGAGAAGAGAACGCTCCGGTCGTCAACAGTTCTCTGAATCGTTACATCAGTGAAACTCAAATGTGCTACAGCTAGCTGCTGTCGTTCTTTAAACGATCACAGAGTTCAGTGAAACGTCGTGAAGGTTATGAAACCAGTTGGTCTGTGTTCAGACTAGCCTTTAGCTCATCAGTCCTGTCAGAATCTGATTCTCTAAACTGAAGTTGAGCTGTCCACAGCAGGTAAGATGTTTACTGTTCATACACAGATCTTTTCTCGTTATCAAACGGTTTGAACATTGATTGACAGCTGTTTGTCCCTCCTCCTGACGCCTCTCCTGTGTTTCTCTGCCTCGCTGTGACCTTTGACCCGGACAGACGGTTGACATCCACAAGGTTTACCTGAGCTCCTTGTTCCTGGCCTACCTGTTCCAGTTCCAGAACGCCTCGCTGCTCACATCGCCTCTGCTCTGCCTCCTGATTGGCTCAGTGCTCGCGAGGTACTTCCAGGTAGAGTTAGCCCCTCCCCCACCCGAGACCACCATCACAGTAGAGTTACCTGGAAGAGTGCGGCGTGACCGCTGAGATGGATTAAAAATAACGAGTTGGACCAGAGTCCAGATTTGTGTTTTTGACCATTTGTAAATAAAGTTTTAAATAAAGTTTTAAATAATTCAAGAGTCCTGAATGAGCTGAACGCTGTTTGTGTTCCAGCGGAGGATGAAGGTGGGTCCTCTGCTGGCTCGGCTGATGAAGCTCTTCCTGCACTTCTACCTGGTGTTCACCGCCGGCGTCACCTTCAGTTACCTGCTCAAGGTAAACATCTGGTTCATTTACCTGCTCAGAGTAAACATCTGGACGGCGCAGCTGGAGGAGCTCTGAGGTCCAGCTAACAGCCCGTCTGTCTCCTCAGAAGCTTCTTCCTGCCGGTGAGAGTGACTTCACGTTGAAGTTCCTGGAAGCCAAGTTTGGACTCAACTCCACGACGTGAGCCGACGCCTCCCACCGTACGGTAAACCGCCTGTCGTTGACGTGCATTCATTTGTTTACGTCTGCCTCAGAGACTTTGTCACCAACTTCCTGCTGTGCCAGGACGGGCTCCAAACGCCGGGTCAGGACTTGTTCCTGCGGCTGACCCGGGCCTCGGTTCTGCCCTTCTACATCCTGGTCCTGACCGTCTGTCTGCTGTCCACCCTGCAAACCGTCTACAGGAGACTCAGGTGAGGCGTTCAGGTGACCGGGGCCGCATTTACTCCTCAAACGCAACGTACGCACCAACACATCCACCTGTGCACACGTCTTTGTAAACCCAGATCGACGTGGACCATGAGACATGTCCCCAACATAACTCCATCAAGTATCCAACATGTCCCCAACATAACTCCATCAAGTATCCAACATGTCCCCAACATAACTCCATCAAGTATCCAACATGTCCCCAACATAACTCCATCAAGTATCCAACATGTCCCCAACATAACTCCATCAAGTATCCAACATGTCCCCAACATAACTCCATCAAGTATCCAACATGTCCCCAACATAACTCCATCAAGTATCCAACATGTCCCCAACATAACTCCATCAAGTATCCAACATGTCCCCAACATAACTCCATCAAGTATCCAACATGTCCCCAACATAACTCCATCAAGTATCCAACATGTCCCCAACATAACTCCATCAAGTATCCAACATGTCCCCAACATAACTCCATCAAGTATCCAACATGTCCCCAACATAACTCCATCAAGTATCCAACATGTCCCCAACATAACTCCATCAAGTATCCAACATGTCCCCAACATAACTCCATCAAGTATCCAACATGTCCCCAACATAACTCCATCAAGTATCCAACATGTCCCCAACATAACTCCATCAAGTATCCAACATGTCCCCAACATAACTCCATCAAGTATCCAACATGTCCCCAACATAACTCCATCAAGTATCCAACATGTCCCCAACATAACTCCATCAAGTATCCAACATGTCCCCAACATAACCCCAACATGTTCACCAACATAACCCCAACATAACTCCATCAAGTATCCAACATGTCTCCAACATAACTCCATCAAGTATCCAACATGTCCCCAACATAACCCCAACATGTTCACCAACATAACCCCAACATAACTCCATCAAGTATCCAACATGTCCCCAACTTAACTCCATCAAGGATCCAACATAACTCCATCAAGTATCCAACATGTCTCCCAACATAACTCCATCAAGTATCCAACATGTCCCCAACTTAACTCCATCAAGGATCCAACATAACTCCATCAAGTATCCAACATGTCTCCCAACATAACTCCAACATGTCTCCAACATAACTCCATCAAGTATCCAACATGTCCCCAACATAACTCCAACATGTCTCCAACATAACTCCATCAAGTATCCAACATGTCCCCAACATAACCCCAACATGTTCACCAACATAACCCCAACATAACTCCATCAAGTATCCAACATGTTCCCAACATAACTCCATCAAGTATCCAACATGTTCCCAACATAACTCCATCAAGTAGCCAACATGTCCCCAACACAGATACTTCCGGCACTCGGCAAGGCAGGTCGCATATCTTTCTGCTCTTCCCTCCCTAAGTTTTTCCTACTCCCTGCTTGCTTTTCGTCTCGTCTGCAACCCTTCAGCGCTCACTCGAACCAATATGGAATTAATCAATTGGGCTGTTTCTTCAATGGATAAGATTTTTTCCACGAAGCGGACCGTGCCAGGAGAAGCTGTCTGTCCCTCCGACACACACGCGGCTGGATACGTGCTGGACTCGTGGGGTCAGTGGCAGCCCATGTGTCTGTCCGTTCTGAGTGTGGAGGACGTGGAGGATTTGTGGATTATTGGATTATTGGTAGCAACTGCTCTGTTTTTTGGCGTAAGCGGAGTTGTTTGTTATCGGAAGCTGAGGGAGGCTTCGGCGGCTATCAGAGCGCTGTCGGCACTGCCTGATCAGCAAAATTCTCTGAACCGGGCCGTGAGCTCCTCATCCCAGCTGCTGTATGAGCTCAATCGCACGATTGGTGCAGTGGTGGACCACCGTGCACCTGCTGTCCGTTTTGGGACTTGTTTGCAGCCACCCCGGATCAATCAAGGGACAGGTGGAAGTTCATGAAGCGGGGCAGAGCAGAACCACATATTTGGATTTCTTTCGGCCGTGAAACAGCACCACAGACTTGGAGGCGGCAGTGGAAAAGAACACTGCGGTCTATTGGATAACAAACAAGAACATTATCTGGCTTCTGCACAAGTCCTTGAAAAGCAGGCTGTGGGAATCCATTCTCCTAGAGTGAGGAGCTGAAGACCACTCATAAACCACACCGCGGATTTTTAAATCCAGCTGATTTCACATTTGGTTCAGCTCAGGAGCCCGTCTGCTGTAGTGAGGTAAGAAATATATTTTTTAAGCGTTTATTTAACTAAATTTAAAGAAACAAAGCTCCGGTTTGACCCGCCTGGCGCCTGCATAAAAATCAGCGAACTTTTTTTTTTTTAATCCAGCTGATTTGAACATTTCGTCAAACTCAGGAGTACGTCTACTATCACCCATAAGTCAGCGAAGAAATACTGTATATTTTTAAGCGTTTATTTAGCTAAATTTAAAGAAAGAAAGCGTCCGGTTTGACCCGCCTGGCGCCTGCATAAAAATCAGCGAACTTTTTTTTTTTTAAATCCAGCCGATTTGAACATTTCGTTAAACTCAAGAACACGTCTTCTATAAAGTCAGCTTAGTAATATATTTTTTCTCGCAAAGAAATAATTGTTTTTACCGTGTTTCTTTGTGAAGTTCTTCGTACTGGCTTGGTCCTGTCGCCGCCATCTTGATCAGGACTTGGTCCTGTCGCCGCCATCTTGATCAGGACAAAGCTGACGCGTCGCGTGGAGATGACGCGTATTAAACACCGAAGCGTATAGTGTACAATTTTTTCGTGTTTATTGTTAATCACAACCCCCCCAATGTTAGACCTAAAGTTACGCCCCTGGCAGCAACCCCTCCCAGTATCAGTATCGACAATATCCAAAATGTCCATATCGGCCAGGTTCTAGTTTTTGACACATTTGTCCAGGATGTTTAATTTAAACTTCATTCAGCTTCATTGATAAAATGCACATTTTCATCAGCGTGTTAAAAACTTTTCTTTCACTTGAACATTTGGGGGTCGTGTAGCAAGGGCCACTGTTGGCCCTTGAAGAACAGACAAAGACTCTGTGCATTTAAAACAAACTAAATATGTATTTTGAATTTGTACGAAACAGACGCTGAAGTTCATCAGGATGTCTGAGCAATTTAAACTATTAGAATTCTGTCGCGGCAATACTTTTAAAAGTATTTATTTAAATAAAGAAGGCCAATTTAAATGAACCACATTTGATTCAGGACAGTAATAAAAACATCCAGTAAAGTGGGAAAACTTTTTATGGACACTAGAAATATGTCTGCTCCCAGCTCGTGCTAATAAACTACTTTAATTTTTAAATTAACTACTAATAAACTCGTTCTAATAAACTACATAAATTTTTTTTTACAAACTACTTTAATTTTAGTTCAGATTATAAATTGGACATTTTTGAACAAAACAAGATCATTTGCATCGTCGCGAGACTGAATTTGAGCGTTAGCCTCTTCATTCTGCAGCGCTCCACTTTCTGATTAGAAAGTGTCCTGGTTGTTGTGTCCATTTTAAACCACGAGACTCATGAGACTAACCTGTATAAATACAGGTTGAATTGAAGTGAATTGAATATGTTGTCCCCTGCGGGGCCCAAACAGACACATGGTGGAACAGCTGTGCAAGGCAGCTTAGGAAACCTGCTGGACGGGTTCTCCTCCTCACAGGGACCTGATGGCAGGAGGAGAGAGGGAAACAAGGAGCTCATAGACGAGCTGCAGCAAAGGCCATGTGCTGGAAAGAATGAGGGCTGCTTCAAACCCAAGGCCATAAAATGTTTGTTGTACTCTACCGCCACCTGGTGGTTTGTCACTTAAACTTATTTTGTAAAGGAGACAGTTCCTATCATGTCTTATTTATTCTATTTGTTGGAGTTTATTGATGTTTTTCTCCTCTATATTTAAACAGCTGATCCATAATGCTGCTTCTAGAGTTCTGTAAAGAGTTGCAGGAGAGATCATCTCTGTCCAGTGGCTCCGTCGAATCCAGAACAGAATTTAAAATCTTGCTTTTAACATCTAAAGCTCCCAACAACAAAACTCCATATTTTTCTACAGATCTTATTGTTCCACATTTTTCCAAACAGAGCACTTTGCTCTCAGACTTCAGGTTTACTTGTGGTTCCTAGAGTTTCTGAAAGTAAAATGAGAGCCGAGCTTGTACCAGAATTGTGGAACCAACGTCCCGTTTTTTGTCTGCAAGACTGACTGGTCTACATTAAGACAAGGATCCTTTTCAATAAATCCTATAGTTAGTATTGGTTTGGGTTTCCTAAGCGATCCCTTAGTTCTGCTGATGTGGCCTTATAGATGACAAACTGATCTCCTCACTCTGCCGCTGTCTTTACTCGCTGTACTCTCCATGTTTGTATTTACAATTATTCCAATCAATGATGTGTGTTCTTATTAGTTTTTGATCCTATAGAAACTATACCTGGACCATAGTAACTACTGTAAACCTGGACCATAGTAACTACTGTAAACCTGGACCATGGGAACTACTGTAAACCTGGACCATAGGAACTACTGTAAACTGGACCATAGGAACTACTGTGGTGTGTGTGTCGGGGTCTTGATTAGTTAATTTCAATTTTATTTATTTATGTATTTATTTTATTTATTTATTTTTCTCTTACCCCCCTGGTTGCCTGGCGGACAGTCTGGGGGTGGGCCGTCAGGGGTTGTGCTGGGGTGTGTGGAGGGGTTCGGGGCCTGCGGGTTCGCCGTGGGCGGGGCTGGCGGTCGCTGCCCCTGGGGCTGCTTGGACTCGGGTGTCCTGTCCTGTCGGCAGGGCGCGGGGTGGGCCGGATCTTGGATGTCTGCTACTCTCCACCCCAGAATGAATGGGCCTACCTCCTGGGTTTGGATGTGGGCTGCCCCATGTAGGGAGCAGGTACATGTCTTGGACCTAGGGGGTATAGAGTGTGCATCGGGATTATGAATGGAGCGTGTCGTTATTGTTTGTCTTTCTGTGACTGAGGGTGAGGATGAGGGTGGGTCTGAATGAGTGTGTCTGTGTATGAATGTTTAAGTGTCAGGCTGGGACTTGGACTGCCCCCTCTCTGATACTTCTGAGGCTACCCAGTGTCGCGCTCCTGCCACGTGGCCCCCTGGTGGGTGTTCCTCTGCCTGCGGGCGTGCTTGGGGCCCTCACTATCTGGGGCTGGGCGCTTGGGCGTTTGTCGGCTCGGCCTGGTGGCTGCCTGGTGGGGCTCGGGTCCTCTGGTCCTGTCGGGTCTGGACCTGAGGGATGGGCGTCCCCGGTGCCCGAGCCTCGGTGACCGGCCCTGGGGCTACGTCGGTGCAGCGGGCTCCGGCGGGGGCCTGTGTATTTGTCGCGGTTGACCCCGGGGGGTCATTGTGTGTGGTCGCTGGTGGGGTTCGTCCGGTTCTTCCCCTTGGTCGGATCTGGGGAGTGGACGAGTGGCTCGTCCTGTTCGGGTGGTCCTGGGGACTCTGGGCTCGGGGTCCTTCCTGGGGTCTTGGGCTTTGATCGCCCCTTCGTCTGTCTCGGGCTTTGGGGGGACGGATCTCTGATGCTTCACAGTCGCTACTAAATGTTCTATTGGAGGAACCTTATTCACTTATGCATGCTCACAACCACACACAAATGGATGCAGGGATGTATATGTAGATATATGCAGATATGTAGATGGGTATATGAATGAATATAAATGTATATGTATGTATACTGTATATATATTTGTAGGTATGGGTATGTGTATTTATAGAAATCTACTGCAAGGTCATGAATATTATTAGTCTTTATGCATGTATGTTTCGTTGCTGTGTTCTGTCATGTGCTTTGCAGGATTGTGGACGGAGGTTGGGTGTGGTTGCCTTGTGCTCTTTTTGTGGATAATTGTTGTTTTGTTGTCTTACTTTCTCTTTTCTTTCTTTCTCTCTTAAAAAAAAGGAACTACTGTAAACTTGGACCATAGGAACTACTTTAAACCTGGACCATGGGAACTACTGTGAACCTGGACAATAGGAACTACTGTAATACTGGATCATGGGAACTGCTGTAAACCTGAACCATGGGAACTACTGTAAACCTGGACCATGGGAACTACTGTAAACCTGGACCATGGGAACTGCTGTAAACCTGAACCATGGGAACTACTGTAAACCTGTACCATGGGAACTACTGTAAACCTGGACCATGGGAACTACTGTAAACCTGGACCATGGGAACTACTCTAAACCTGAACCATGGGAACTACTGTAAACCTGAACCATGGGAACTACTGTAAACCTGGACCATAGGAACTAAATGGTAAATGGTAAATGGAGCTTATTTATATAGCGCTTTCTAGCCCCCTGTGAGGAGCCCCAAAGCGCTTTACAATACCAACCATCCACCCATTCATACACGCATTCATACACCGGTAGCGGCAGACTGCCATGCAAGGCGCCTTTCCAGTCCTACCGGGAGCAACTCGGGGTTAAGTGTCTTGCCCAGGGACACAACGACACATGGTGTGGGGAACCGGGATTCGAACCTCCAACCTTCCGATCAGGGGACGACTGCCATTACCACTACGCCACGGCCGCCCTACTGTAAACCTGAACCATGGGAACTACTGTGAACCTGGACCACAGAAACTACTGTAAACCTGGACCATGGGAACTGCTGTAAACCTGGACCATGGGAACTACTGTAAACCTGGACCATGGGAACTACTGTAAACCTGGACCATGTGAACTGCTGTAAACCTGTACCATGGGAACTACTGTAAACCTGTACCATGGGAACTACTGTAAACCTGGACCATGGGAACTACTGTAAACCTGGACCATGGGAACTACTTTAAACCTGAACCATGGGAACTACTGTAAACCTGAACCATGGGAACTACTATAAACCTGGACCATAGGAATTACTGTAAACCTGAGCCATGGGAACTACTGTAAACCTGGACCACATAAACTACTGTAAACTTGGACCATAGGAACTACTGTAAACCTGGACCAGAGGAACTACTGTAAACCTGGAGCATGGGAACTACTGTAAACCTGGAGCATGGGAACTACTGTAAACCTGGACCATGGGAACTACTGTAAACCTGGACCATGGGAACTACTGTAAACCTGGACCATGGGAACTACTGTAAACCTGGACCATGGGAACTACTGTAAACCTGGACCATAGGAACTACTGTAAACCTGGACCATAGGAACTACTGTAAACCTGGACCATAGGAACTACTGTAAACCTGGACCATGGGAACTACTGTAAACCTGGACCATGGGAACTACTGTAAACCTGGACCATGGGAACTACTGTAAACCTGGACCATAGGAACTACTGTAAACCTGGACCATGGGAACTACTGTAAACCTGGACCATAGGAACTACTGTAAACCTGGACCATGGGAACTACTGTAAACCTGGACCATGGGAACTACTGTAAACCTGGACCATAGGAACTACTGTAAACCTGGACCATAGGAACTACTGTAAACCTGGACCATGGGAACTACTGTAAACCTGGACCATGGGAACTACTGTAAACCTGGACCATGGGAACTACTGTAAACCTGGACCATGGGAACTACTGTAAACCTGGACCATGGGAACTACTGTAAACCTGGACCATGGGAACTACTGTAAACCTGGACCATGGGAACTACTGTAAACCTGGACCATAGGAACTACTGTAAACCTGGACCATGGGAACTACTGTAAACCTGGACCATGGGAACTACTGTAAACCTGGACCATAGGAACTAATGTAAACCTGGACCATAGGAACTACTGTAAACCTGGACCATGGGAACTACTGTAAACCTGGACAATAGGAACTACTGTAAACCTGGACCATGGGAACTACTATAAACCTGGACCATGGGAACTACTGTAAACCTGGACCATGGGAACTACTGTAAACCTGGACGGCCGTGGTGTAGTGGTAATGGCAGTCGTCTCCCGATTGGAAAGTTGGCGGTTCAACTCCCGGGACCTGCACCATGTGTCGTTGTGTCCTTGGGCAAGACACTTAACCCTGAGTTGCTCCCGGTAGGACAGGAAAGCACCTTGCATGGTAGTCTGCCGCCACCGGTTTATGAATGTGTGTAGCATTCAATATATGTGTAGCACTTTGAGATTTTCAGTAATGAAAAGTGCGTTATAAGTTGAATTAATTATTATTATTATTACCACAGGAACTACTGTAAACCTGGACCATGGGAACTGCTGTAAACCTGGACCATGGGAACCACTATAAACCTGGACCATAGGAACTACTGTAAACCTGGACCATAGGAACTACTGTAAACCTGGACCATGGGATCTACTGTAAACCTGGACCATGGGAACTACTGTAAACCTGGACCATAGGAACAACTGTAAACCTGGACCATGGGAACTACTGTAAACCTGGACCATAGGAACTACTGTAAACCTGGACCATGGGAACTACTGTAAACCTGGACCATGGGAACTACTGTAAACCTGGACCATAGGAACTACTGTAAACCTGGACCATGGGAACTACTGTAAACCTGGACCATGGGAACTACTGTAAACCTGGACCATAGGAACTACTGTAAACCTGGACCATAGGAACTACTGTAAACCTGGACCATGGGAACTACTGTAAACCTGGACCATGGGAACTACTGTAAACCTGGACCATAGGAACTACTGTAAACCTGGACCATGGGAACTACTGTAAACCTGGACCATAGGAACTACTGTAAACCTGGACCATGGGAACTACTGTAAACCTGGACCATGGGAACTACTGTAAACCTGGACCATAGGAACTACTGTAAACCTGGACCATAAGAACTACTGTAAACCTGGACCATGGGAACTACTGTAAACCTGGACCATGGGAACTACTGTAAACCTGGACCATAGGAACTACTGTAAACCTGGACCATGGGAACTACTGTAAACCTGGACCATGGGAACTACTGTAAACCTGGACCATGGGAACTACTGTAAACCTGGACCATGGGAACTACTGTAAACCTGGACCATAGGAACTACTGTAAACCTGGACCATAGGAACTACTGTAAACCTGGACCATGGGAACTACTGTAAACCTGGACCATGGGAACTACTGTAAACCTGGACCATAGGAACTACTGTAAACCTGGACCATGGGAACTACTGTAAACCTGGACCATAGGAACTACTGTAAACCTGGACCATGGAACTACTGTAAACCTGGACCATAGGAACTACTGTAAACCTGGACCATAGGAACTACTGTAAACCTGGACCATGGAACTACTGTAAACCTGGACCATGGGAACTACTGTAAACCTGGACCATAGGAACTACTGTAAACCTGGACCATAGGAACTACTGTAAACCTGGACCATGGGAACTACTGTAAACCTGGACCATGGGAACTACTGTAAACCTGGACCATAGGAACTACTGTAAACCTGGACCATGGGAACTACTGTAAACCTGGACCATGGGAACTACTGTAAACCTGGACCATGGGAACTACTGTAAACCTGGACCATGGGAACTACTGTAAACCTGGACCATAGGAACTACTGTAAACCTGGACCATAGGAACTACTGTAAACCTGGACCATGGGAACTACTGTAAACCTGGACCATAGGAACTACTGTAAACCTGGACCATGGGAACTACTGTAAACCTGGACCATGGGAACTACTGTAAACCTGGACCATGGGAACTACTGTAAACCTGGACCATGGGAACTACTGTAAACCTGGACCATAGGAACTACTGTAAACCTGGACCATGGGAACTACTGTAAACCTGGACCATAGGAACTACTGTAAACCTGGACCATGGGAACTACTGTAAACCTGGACCATGGGAACTACTGTAAACCTGGACCATAGGAACTACTGTAAACCTGGACCATGGGAACTACTGTAAACCTGGACCATAGGAACTACTGTAAACCTGGACCATGGGAACTACTGTAAACCTGGACCATAGGAACTACTGTAAACCTGGACCATAGGAACTACTGTAAACCTGGACCATGGGAACTACTGTAAACCTGGACCATGGGAACTACTGTAAACCTGGACCATGGGAACTACTGTAAACCTGGACCATGGGAACTACTGTAAACCTGGACCATAGGAACTACTGTAAACCTGGACCATGGGAACTACTGTAAACCTGGACCATGGGAACTACTGTAAACCTGGACCATGGGAACTACTGTAAACCTGGACCATGGGAACTACTGTAAACCTGGACCATAGGAACTACTGTAAACCTGGACCATAGGAACTACTGTAAACCTGGACCATGGGAACTACTGTAAACCTGGACCATAGGAACTACTGTAAACCTGGACCATGGGAACTACTGTAAACCTGGACCATGGGAACTACTGTAAACCTGGACCATAGGAACTACTGTAAACCTGGACCATGGGAACTACTGTAAACCTGGACCATAGGAACTACTGTAAACCTGGACCATGGGAACTACTGTAAACCTGGACCATAGGAACTACTGTAAACCTGGACCATGGGAACTACTGTAAACCTGGACCATGGGAACTACTGTAAACCTGGACCATAGGAACTACTGTAAACCTGGACCATGGGAACTACTGTAAACCTGGACCATGGAACTACTGTAAACCTGGACCATGGGAACTACTGTAAACCTGGACCATAGGAACTACTGTAAACCTGGACCATAGGAACTACTGTAAACCTGGACCATGGGAACTACTGTAAACCTGGACCATGGGAACTACTGTAAACCTGGACCATGGGAACTACTGTAAACCTGGACCATGGGAACTACTGTAAACCTGGACCATAGGAACTACTGTAAACCTGGACCATGGGAACTACTGTAAACCTGGACCATAGGAACTACTGTAAACCTGGACCATGGGAACTACTGTAGACCTGGACCATGGGAACCACTGTAAACCTGGACCATGGGATCTACTGTAAACCTGGACCATAGGAACTACTGTAAACCTGGACCTTGGGAACTACTGTAAACCTGGACCATGGAAACTACTGTAAACCTGGACCATGGGAACCACTGTAAACCTGGATCATGGGATCTACTGTAAACCTGGACCATGGGAACCACTGTAAATCTGGACCATGGGATCTACTGTAAACCTGGACCATAGGAACTACTGTAAACCTGGACCATAGGAACTACTGTAAACCCGGACCATAGGAACTATACATGGACAAGTTGTTCCGTGTTGTCTCTTTCCTGTCCTCTCAATCATTTGAGGCAGATTTCTGCTCATCGTGATCCTGGTTCTGGTTCTGCTGGAGGCTTTTTTTCAGTAAAATGGGAGTTTTTTTCTACCTGCTGTCTTCCTTGAACTTTAGATCCATAACTTTTACTAATTGGCGTTCTTTTATGTAAGTGGATGTTTTTGATCAGTGCCCTGACGTGACATTTGTTGTGAATTCATTCTGGATATACTATTTCTGCAGACATTCGTGTTAGAATGCGTTAAATTTAATCATATTTACTGCCGCCATGGAAAAGTTCTGAGGCGACGACTAGTGATTTAATGACTTGTTGCTGTTGATATCGCACTGAAAACATTATTTGATTTTATTCATCACATTGAACTTAACCTTTACCCACAGAGCCTAGAGAAAACTGGCCTTCTTTAGCTGCTATGAGCTAATGTGCAGCAATGTTTTTAAAGGTATTGTGACATGATGTTGGAAATTTGCATATTTGTCACAACATATCTTATCATTCAGCTCTGTTCGTTTTTGCAAAATAAATTATAAATATATTAAAATTTCATTCCAAGTTATGGTAGTTTTTTCTCTGGGACACGCCCCTAAAAATCCACGCATTTCCGCAAAACGTCATCGTGACGTACATGTGGGCACTGGGCATAAGGCAGAGCCTTGCCCGTTTGTCTGGTGTTTTAACTGCTTGCCATACAGATCATTTTTCTGAAAGATCGCCTCTAACTTGAAAAATGCCGTCACGTTGTAGCACATTTGGGTGTTCTAATATCAGCAGTGAACAAGTGAGCATTCACAAATTCCCAAAAGATGAGAAACTTTGCCTAGAATGGACAAGTACAGAGAACG
>JBBPBX010066331.1:0-19698 GCA_038048925.1 Garcialebias charrua | reverse complement strand
AAAGAGGAAAAGAACCATCAGGACTGTTATAGGCGCAAAGTTCAAAAGCCAGCATCTGTGATGGTATGGGGGTGCATTAGTGCCCAAGGCATGGGTAACTTACACATCTGTGAAGGCACCATTAATGCTGAAAGGTACATACAGGTTTTGGAGCAACATATGCTGCCATCCAAGCGACGTCTTTTTCATGGACGCCCCAGCTTATTTCAGCAAGACAATGCCAAGCCACATTCTGCACGTGTTACAACAGCGTGGCTTCGTAGCAAAAGAGTGCGGGTCCTCCCCTGGCCTGCCTGCAGTCCAGACCTGTCCCCCATTGAAAATGTGTGGCGCATTATGAAACGTAAAATACGACAACGGAGACCCCGGACTGTTGAACAACTTAAGCTGTACATCAAGCAAGAATGGGGAAGAATTCCACCTGAAAAGCTTCAAAAATTGGTCTCCTCAGTTCCCAAACGTTTACTGAGTGTTGTTAAAAGGAAAGGCGATGTAACACAGTGGTAAATATGTCCCTGTGCCAACTTTTTTGCAATGTGTTGCTGCCATTGAATTCTAAGTTAATGGTTATTTGCAAAACAAAATAAAGTTTCTCCGTTCGAACATTAAATATATTGTCTTTGCATTCTATTCAGTTGAATATGGGTTGAAAAAGATTTGCAAGTCATTGTATTCTGTTTTTATTTGCGATTTGCACAACGTGCCAACTTTTCTGGTTTTGGGCTTGTAGCTTTAAATTAGCAGAAGCAAGCAAGCAGCAAGGATGTTTGCCCAATTAGGCTGAAAGATATGCTGGTGAAGATTCTCAGTCGTCCAGGACATGATAAAATCAAAAAGGCGTTCAATACAAGATCAACTGGACTTTATTTGTTGCAGAAAACGTTTGCAATTTACATATGATGGTGCATGGTTCTGTTATAACTCCAAACTCTCAGTTTGTTTTCAGTGAATTGAAAAAGCCTCCATAGGAGTCGAAACGTTTTCTGCAACAAATAAAGTCCAGTTGATCTTGAACGCCTTTTTGATTTTAGGCTGAAAGATGCAGACATGAGCACAAAAAAGTGAAAAATTTCTGGAAAACACTGAAATTGCAAAAATTAAATTAAATTAAACAGCTGAAAAGCCCAAAGCGCTGTCGTATAGAAAAGTAGCTAAAAAAACAGGGGGAAAAAAACTTCTTAATTTGCCAGAAGAAAGTAGTGAGGGCACATTTTTGCTGAATTAGGCTGAAAAAAGTTGAAATGAGCACAAAACATGTGGAATTAGATGAAACAGCTAAAATTAGCATAAAAAACAGCTACAAGGTACCCCTCGAGTTACGTCAGGGATAGGGACCTACGTGTGTGACTTAGGTCGATTTTGTCGTACCTCGCGGACCAAAAACACCTGCCTGTCGTAGGTCCGCGTTTCTGACATAGGTCGCGGATATACCGCTAACGGAGCGCCGCACACATATTTAATGGCATGAGACTGAACAAGCAGACATACTAGGCCATGAACATGCACAGAACTGTACAGTAAATGAATACTGTACTGTACAATAAATAAAAAATATAATGTCTTACTTTGAGCTGGTCAAAGCCTGCCTTCGTCTTTTAGTATTTAGCTCGGGTGCGAGCTCCCCCAGCTTCCTTACGCTCCACACGCACACACGTGGACAAAACTGTTTAAAAGAATGACTGTTAGCTTCTTAACTTCATACATTTGGAGCCATAAAAAAAAAAAAAACTTACTGAAAGCCGTTTCTCCGCGATGTCCTCCATCCAAAACAACTGCTCAGCGTTAGCTACGGTTAGGCCCCGCTATTAGCAGCACTGGTTAGCATGTCAGTTCATTCAAAAAGGCTGTCGGCTTTGTATCTCCGCGTTAGCTCGGTGTCCCCCGACTGCCAGGCGGACATTTGCGGCGAGCTCCCGGCCGTAGATGGCCCCTCCGCGGCATGTCGGCTCGGTATCTTCGCCTGTGTTTGCTGCTCTGTTAGCTGCTGTCGTTAGCATCTCGGGCGGCGTTGTTGGAGCCATCGCGGGGCGATCCGCGGCTGCTCAGGCATCGGCTTTGTATCTCCGCATTAGCTCGGTGTCCCCCGACTGCCAGGCGGACATTTGCGGCGAGCTCCCGGCCGTAGATGGCCCCTCCGCGGCATGTCGGCTCGGTATCTTCGCCTGTGTTTGCTGCTCTGTTAGCTGCTGTCGTTAGCATCTCGGGCGGCGTTGTTGGAGCCATCGCGGGGCGATCCGCGGCTGCTCAGGCATCGGCTTTGTATCTCCGCATTAGCTCGGTGTCCCCCGACTGCCAGGCGGACATTTGCGGCGAGCTCCCGGCCGCAGATGGCCTCTCCGCGGCATGTCGGCTCGGTGTCTTCGCCTGTGTTAGCTGCTTTGTTAGCTGCTGTCGTTAGCATGTCGGGCGGCGTTGTGGCCGCCGATCGCGGGGCGATCCGCGGCTGCTCCTCCGGACCTGAGACGTCCACAGAGTTGACCGAGTGTTTCCAGCAAATTTATCCGTATGAGGCAACCCTGAACGGACACACGGTCCTCTAAAGCCAGCTGACAGGAGCGTCTAGAGCTCCATTCTTCTTCTTCTTCTTCTTCTATAGAGGTTATTGGCGGTTGGCGAACTCAAATTAAGCGCATTACCGCCACCAACTGGAGCTCCATTGACCGCAGTAGACGACCGGAAACGACCGGAAGTTGCGTAAATACGATCAAATTGTAATTAAAAACGAAATATTAATAATTATACTTTATTTATAAAGCCATTTAAAACAACCACAGCTGCAACAAAGTGCTATACACATGAAATTAATAACATTTAAACACAAAAAAAAAAAAAAAAAAAAATTTTTTTTTTTTTTTTTAATCATATTTTTATTAAATATGATAAAATCGTAAGTCTGAGTTGCCGTAGGTCGCGGGTGACGTAGGTCGAGGGTTTGCTGTACATAGTAGCTGAAATAGCAGAAAAAGCTTAAACTTGCAGAAAGAATCTGAAAGGAGCACAAAACAAACAAACAAACAAAAAGCCAAATTAGCTGAAAGTAGCTGAAAAATAGTTTAAATTTGCACAAGGAAGCTGAAAGAAGCCGAACCAGAACAAAATGTGAAAGGAGCAGTAAAAGGTTGTAAACAGATCCAAAGATATGAAGGATGGAAAATGAGCTCATTTCATTTTCTGAGGAAAAATTTGCAGAAAAGGCTAAAAATTTCAAAAAGCTAAAGTGGCACAAATATCACAAGTCATAGCAGGATTGTCCTGAAACAGCTGAATGTTTTTGATATGATTTGTTGAAATAGCTTGAAAACTGCCAGATGAAAATCGTGCCGAAAAACGTACAGAAGAAAAAGGATCACAATAGTGTGAATGTTTCATGAACCTTTACACAATAAAATATAGTATTCCTTATAATATACAAGTTTGCTATTCATTATAACTTGTATTATTATTGAGGTATTTTCCCATTTCTTCTGTGTCCTCATGTAGGCACAATAACATGTTTAACTGCGTGTTTCACCACGGCTGATTGTGCATAAGATAAATAAAAGTTTTAATTTATCTTATACAATATGGCTAAATATCTTTAATCTTTCCTGTGTTCAGCTTTAAGCAAAAATGGGCACAATATTTCTCCTCTCCTGTGAGTTTAGATTTATTTATTTTTATCAAAACATTTCCAAACATGAAATTTCAACAAATGTTATTCTTGTCATGAATAAAATCTGATAAAGAGCAACGTCGTGCAGCTCGGTTGTTGTTTTTTTCTGCAAAAATCTGTAAAAAGATGACCCATCTGCTCAATGCGCACATGCTCCCTCAGATAGCTCTTAGCACTGTCTTGCATATGCAAATACGTTTTGCCTGGAAATCTATTTGAAGTTGCTCGAAGGAATCCAGAATGGTCCTCCTTCTGTCTCCCCCACCACCACCACCACGCGGGGCTCCGGCTCCTCTCGCGTGGAAAACATTTTCACCAGCTCCACTCGCATGGGCAGTCAGTGGCGCCTCACACAGCTCCTTCCACCACCGTGGGGCCAGTATGCAGATTCTCATGGGCCCCTGTCCGCGAGCAGAACAAGGAGCCCCGCAACTGTTTGTTCACTTGGATTAAACATGCAGCGCAGGAATAATTACCCAGTCTGTGCTTTTTATTTTTTATGCTAAGCACCTAAAAGGCCTCCCTCCTCTGTGGTGCAGAAAGAAAAGGATGAGGTGCAACAAAAAACATCCTTGATGCTAATTTGATTTAAAACAGGGGAACACTTTTAATTTGACTTACTTTATGTGCTTTCTGTTGCAAACTGATCTATGAGCTAACATGCTTTAACGTTAAAGGCCTAACACTCCTTCAAATACCATATTTTTTGGACTATAAGGTGCACTTAAAATCCTTAATTTTTTTCAAAAATCAACATATTATAATCCGGTGCACCTCATGCATTAATTCTGGTTGTGCTTACTGACCTTGAACTGATTTTATGTGGTACACGGCGCTCAAAAATCTGTCCAAATGTTTTAGTTTCGCTTAATGCGCCTTATAATCCAGTGCACCTTATAGTCCGAAAAATACGGTAAAGCCTTTTTTTTTTTTCCAGTTTTAGTCGTTTTGATTAAATCTCACATCACAAGTGCATTCTCGTGTAATATCAATTATTTTCTCACTGGTTCGTGACATTAAAGCTACAGACAAACACACACAAGCAAAAACATTATTGCCCTTTTTGTCTTCGGCGGCGGGTGATATTAATAATAATGTTTTGATTCCAACGTTTTATCGTCTAAAATGATGTTAAAAGATTTGCATGTTGGAGTCAAGAATTAGTGCTACTTTCAGGAGAGATGCAAAAAGAAGGAAGTAATGCTATGATGTGTGTGTGCGTGTGTGTGTATACCAGAGGGCTGAGAAGGCAGACTTGGGCAGATGGTCCACAAAGGTGTTCCCACACAGTGAGTGGGCACTGCGATTGATGCATTGCAACATCCAAGAAGGTGGAACATTTGGCTGCTGACCCGCAGTCAGAACTCATCCGCCCGGCCTCCTCCTCCTTATTTAGCCGTGGACGGAGAGCCGACGGGTGATTTGGTCAGAATACACACACGTTCAGTACTTTGATTTGATTTGATTTGATGTTTATTCATTCATTTTAAAAGAACAATACAAGACAGTTTCATCAGATACAAGATTACAAGTAGGATAAAATGAAGGGAGCAGAAAGAAGATGAAATCTTATTATATCTGCCCCTATTTCACAGTTTGTTCAACCAATGATAACTTTCAAGCAACATCACAGAATGAATAGTTCTACCTATTTTCCTAACTGTAATACACAAACTACATCACAAAATGAATAATTCTACTTAATTTTCCTGACTGTAAAACATAAACTAGATCACAAAATGAATAATTCTACTTAATATTTCTAACTGTAATACACAAACTACATCACCGATAATTCTAATTAATTTTCTAATTCTAATTTTTTTTTTTTTTTTTTTTTTTTATAATTTTATTTAATTTTCCTATTTTTTTTTTTTTATTTTTTTTATTGATTTTCCTAACTGTAATACACAAACTAGATCATAAAATGAATAATTCTACTTAATTCTACTTAATTTTTCTAATTGAAATACACAAACTAAAAGATGGCACAACATCAAGATGTTCACAAAATGAATAATTCTACTTAATTTTCCTAATTGTAATACACAAATTCATCACAAAAATGAATAATTCTACTTAATTTTTCTAACTGTAATTCACAAACGTACCGTACATCATAAGTACAACATAATTGTAATACACAAACACGCATTACATCATATATAGTTTTTGAGCAAGTCCTTTTTGACCTTTTTCTTAAATGTATACATTGATTTTTCATTTTTAACATCACTCTCCAGAGCATTCCACAATCGAATTCCCTGAATTGAGGTAGACCGTCCTTTTAAGCTGGTTCTGAATTGTGGTTTGATGAATATCTCTGTCCCTTTGAGATTGTAATAACTTTGTCTTTTTATAAAATTTCTTTGGATATTTAAAGGTAATGTGTTATTATGAGCCCTATACATAATTGATAAAATACTATATTCTACCAATTCCTGGAATTTCAATAAGTTTAGTTGAATAAACAAGGTGTTTGAAGGGTGAGTGAAGTGTTTTCTGGTGATTACTCTTACAGCTCTCTTTTGTAAAATAAAAACAGGCTTTGTAATAGTTTTGCATGCTTTTCCCCAAACCTCAATACAATAGATTAAATGTGGAGCAATGATTGTGTTATACAACATATGTAAAGCTTTATCAATTAAAAAATCCCTGACTTTATATAGTACTGCAATTGCTCTAGCTAGTTTTTTTTTAATAGAATTTACATGATGTTTCCATGTCAGTTTGTCATCAATGATAACACCCAGAAACTTCACTTCACTCACTTTACAGATCACAACATCTTCAATTTCAAATGGATCGTCATCAACAATTCCCTTTTTGTTACTGAAAATCATGTAGTTAGTTTTATCTAAATTCAAAGATAATTTGTTTAATTTAAACCAAGTTTGTATTTTTATAAATTCTGTTTTCATCATATCCAAAATCTGTTTTATGTCATTACCCGAACTGAAAAAAGTGGTGTCATCGGCAAAAAGAACACATTTAAGTAGTGCTGACACATTTACCAAGTCATTCACATATAAAATAAACAACTTTGGTCCAAGCACAGAACCCTGAGGAACTCCACAAGTGATATCACGGAGGTCAGATCTAACATCATTTATTTGCACAAACTGTTTCCTGTCTTTCAAATAGCTAGATACCCACTGTAATGCTGGTCCTCACCCACCCTGAAGGAAAGCCTGCGCGCTGCAAAACTTCTCCCTCGCCTCTGCAAGGAGGTCATGATGGTGGAGCAGGCAGGACGAGTGCACAGAGCCGAGGCGGCACACGGACTTGCTGTTACACTTGGATGGAGAGAATCTGACCCCGAGTCTGTTCTGAGGGGCCTTTGTTGCTGAAGCAACTCCATATGCCTCAGCTAATGTGGAGCACATGTCTCCTGCGTTTGCGTAAAAATCACTCAATAAATACGAAGCACAAGGAAACAAAGAAATCGTATTCTCCTTTGCTGAGAAAAATATTTTCTAAAATACTTTTTAAATGTGAGAATCATATAAAGTTTAGTGAAGTTCATCAAGAAGCTGAAAGTGAGTGGTTAATAAAAGTAGCTGAACACTGAATTGATTAAAAGCCAAAAGGGGCAAAACAATGGCTGAAAGCTAAAAGTAGCAAAACACTCCCCAAGCACAGCAAAATGTTAGCTAAAAGCCAAATTTAGCAAAACACTAACTAAAAGCTAATAAGCACTAGCTAAACACAGAAAATGTTAGCTAAATGCCCATAGCAAAATGTCAGCTAAATGTACCATAAAAATAGCTAAAAGCTATACAGTAACAGAAGCCAGGATAAAAAGACAAATTATCAGAGCAGTAGCTAAAACCTAAAAGTAGCTCTGTGGTGACTAAAAGCTGAAGTGGCAAACAGCTAGCAGAAAAGTCAAAAGCAGGAAAAAGCTAGCTAAAAGTAAAAGTATATCTTGAAGCTAAAGGTAGTAAAATGCTTGCTAAGAGCTAAAGGTAGTCAAAAAATAGCTAAAAAAATCAAGTAGCTGAAGCAGATTTTAAAGAGAACAATGTTTTTGAAGGAATTATTTTGTAAATGAAGTTTAGTTTGAAAAATCATAAAAATGACAAAAAGAAATACTAAATTGCAGCACCCATCTGCTGAACGAGATAAATGTTACACATGCGTAAAATAGCACAGCAGATGTAGTTAGATTTTAAAAGATGTACAGAGAAAAGAAAACTGGAAAATAATAAACAAACACTATGCAATCTCTTGTCATTTTTATTCTATCCCCTAAGAAAATTATTATTGTTATTATTTTTAACTAATTTAGTTAGAAATTATCATTAAATAAAAACCAATCTGAGCAAGTTCAGCTGAAAAATGAATCAAACTATAGGTAAAATGTTATATTTTAAAACAGTCAAACTGTTTCTAAACTATCAGAAATTTTACATGAATAATAAAAAAGAGTAGTCAGGTTCAAAGGTATAATAATCTCTTTAATAACAAACAGTATTATGGTAGTTGTGCGCACATGTTGTGATAACTCCAATGCACTCTTAAATCAGTTCAGACAGGAGTTTTCTTACCAAAGGCAACATTAGAGCAGAAGCTTTTAAACATGAAGTTTGCTTTTTGACTCGCTGCCGGACATCAAGAATATGACACATTTATGAAATGAAGCATTTTTATTATTTGCTTACAGTGAGCAAAATGTACAGACTGGAACCAGTTCAGACATAGTCTTAACTAAATGGGTCCTTGTATCTTTCCATTTACATGTCAAATCACATTAGTGAACGTGGTTATGATGAATTTAAATTAAAATTTGCTTGATTGTTGCCATTTTGTGAGCCAAAGGAAAGAGCGCTACCCTGTGTGTGATTATAGCTGACATTTTCATTTTTGTGATTCACCTTTTTTCACATTCAGATCTCTAAAACGATGGGGAAAAAAAGATATCTGCTGATTTTTGTTTATTTTACAGCTTCAAGACAATAACTGAAAAAGTCACTGAAGTGCAGGTTCTTTGAATTCCTCATCTTGTTAATTATATTTATACTATACATACCGGTACTCTAGTTCTTATTTGAAAGATTTTCACTTAAAAATATAGGGGAAAAAACAAATTCCATGAGACTTTTCTGCTAATTTGAGAACTGGATAAACATTACATTTACTGTGGATTGAAGGACATTAAAGCATCAGCTTAATCCAGATTAAATAATTTTTTAAGTCTTAATCTGTAAAAGATGTCCTCGGATCATATTGGTGGCTGTTTAGCCTGGTTTAAACCAGACCCTTGTCCTTCACTTCGCTTTGGACTAGGGTCTGGCATCTCTGCCATAGACAACGATTTCTCCTGGAGATTTTTGAATGGACCAATCAGAGAACAGGAGGCAGAGTTTTGTTAGTTTAGCCTGGCGAGGTCCAGGCTATCAGATAAATTGCTCAGAAACCACTCGGTGGATATTTTTTCTGCCACCAGTGTGTAATTATATGTCTTTAATTTACTGACTGTTGGCCTAGATGAAACATTTGAGATAAAATTCGATTTTTTATCATTTATTTTCGTAGCGCACCCGAGGCTGTTTGGAAAATATCAAACCGAAACTATTTAATATCCCGCAGATTTGACCATTTCGTGAATTGATTTAGGAACTGTTAAGCTCAGGAACACTTCTGATATAACGTCAGCTATGAAATATATTTTTTCTCAGCAGAGAAATAATAGTTTTTTACCTTGTTTTGATGAAAATTCGTTCGTGGCGGCAGCCATTTTGAATGACGACGTCAGTCGACATCGTTCAAAACTCCGCCTTCTGCTCTCTGATTGCTCAGGAACACTTCTGATATAACGTCAGCTATGAAATATATTTTTTCTCAGCAGAGAAATAATAGTTTTTTACCTTGTTTTATTGAAAATTCCTTCGTGGCGGCAGCCATTTTGAATGACGACGTCAGTCGACGTCGTTCAAAACTCCGCCTTCTGCTCTCTGATTGGTCCGGTCAAAACCTACCGGAGATATCCTTGTCTATGGGACAAGTCCCAGACTGTGCAGTGAAGGGAAATGAGAATTGAGCGGAGCTGTGCAGGAAGGCGAGGGCCAGGCTAGTGGCTGTTCTAATCTCCCTTATATTTTACTGACAAACAGCTTTTCTCTTGGTAAGTTTTCTCGGTCCTCCAGACTTTCTCACGACCTCCAACACTGCTCTAACACTCTTTGAGAAACGTGCGTTGGAAAGTCTCAACAGTCGATTTTTGGGACAAGGATCGAGATTTTAAAGCATGTGTAAAGTGTTTACATTTACATCACCAGTTGTGGTTTAGTATCCTCTTTAGTCCCTTTAAAGTAAAATAGTACCCAACAAAACACAGCATCCATCTAGTTAATGGTACATATTTTTATAAAATAACACGTTAAAGGGGACCACATATAGGTCTTTAAAATTTTTATGTTATGTCTGTGTGCTATCTTGACAATATTAATTCATTTTAATACACAAAATAATTCTTAGATAATTAATTATACCCTTTTTAATTCTGCCATTTTTAACTTTCGTTTTGAACGACCGGTTTCTGATACTGAGTTCTGAAGTCCACGCCCTTCAACGATCTGTTTACGCCCTCTGTAACAGCCAGTATCTGTAATGTGTTGTTGTTTTAAAATTAGCTCTTTTTTTATTACTCATTTGACTTACTGTTAGTGCTAGCTTAAGATAACTTACCGAAACCCGTCTGAGCGCGCCGCAATTTGCTGCTCCTTTTAGCATTAGACCACCCGAATCCGATGCTAATGTTAGCTTGTTCCTCTTCCGGTGTTCGCCAGCTCCGCTCGTTGCACGCAGCGATTTTGGGAGTTATCGCTGTTCCAGTCAAGACAACACAAAGTTCACCAAGTGTCTCCCGTAAATTAATCCGTATGGAGAAGGTCCTCGCTGCTGCGAGGCTGCTGCGAGGCAGCAGCGAGGCTGTACAGTTGAAGCTCCGCTTCATCCGCCAGAAGAGGGTCCCGTCGCAACCGGTCCCTACGCCGGGGGTCTGCTCGTTTCATTTTTGCCGGCTGCGCGTTGGGAGCGATCGCAAATACACTAAAAATTGAACTAAAACATAAAAATAACAATTATACTTTATTTATAAAGCCATTTAAAAAAAACCACAGCTGCAACAAAGTGCTGTACACATGAAATTAAGAACATATAAACAAAAGATGAGATGAAATCATGAAAAACAACAGTCATGTGTTTAATACAGAAGTGGGTTGAGCCTAACCAGGGGTTGCTAGGTGAGGGGCTGGACTCAGGTTGGGGTGGGTTGTCCTAGCGCTTGTGACGTCACAAGCGCGATTGATTTCAAAACGAAACCTATCTTATCACAGTAAAATAAATCTACTTAGAGTAAATAAACCACTGGGTGCATTTTTTTGGCCTTAGGACTGTTTTTTTATGAAGTAAATACCCAAAGTTGAGTTAAAAAAACATTAAAAAGTGAATTTTGCATGTGTGGTCCCCTTTAAACAATTAGCTCAACCTTCACTTCTGCTACATAACATGATGTGACTGTTATCAAATGAAGACGCTCTGAGCACAAAGTTAAAAGCAGAGGTGAGAACAATACCACAGTGATCTGATTAGCTGAAGGTCTGAAGGACTTGATCGGTAAGTCCTGACTTTAGTTTCAGGTGTGTTTTGATGCGAACAAAAAAGAAAAAAGAAAGAAAGAAAAATTATTTGGCCAGGATGGCAGTTCACAAAGCAAGGCTGCTTTTACCCCCTTTATCAAACTACCGGTACTCAGAAATCCAGCACAGATAGATTCTTGGATGCAAAGCTGTGGGAAGTTGGGGTGCTGAGGGTGCTAAAGCACCCCCTGGTGGATGTCATTGGAAATGCACAAACATAAACAAAAAACAAATAGTGTTTTTCAGTGCTAGGTGTTTTTCTTCTAAAAATTATATGTAATGTATATTAATGAGATTTGGAAATCTGATACATAATCTATAATGAACCCCCAACTTAAACATGTCCCCACAGCTATGAATCTAAACGACAAGAAGACATGAGTATCAGTCCAACACTCACCTCTACTGCCTGACTTGACCTGTCTGCACTGGACTTTACATCAGGTCAGTCCTCATCTACCACCATCACGTTCCCACTCAGCTCATACTTTATGGTGGACCAGTCGAAGATGTTTCCCTTGGGGATCTTGCGTCCATAATGCCAAGCCTGGATCAGGCTCCTAGAAAGCACATAGTCCCACATGTTCAGATCAGTCAGTTCTCCCACAAAGCTCTGCACGGCCTCCAACCCCCCCAGGTGCTTGTCGGGGTCTTGCCCCAGCAGGACGGTGCCTTTGGGACGGATGCTGTGACCAGGTTTGTACACTTGGTAGGTGCTTCGTTTGCCGTCCACCCAGAAAGCAGCGAGCCCGGTGCGAGACTCCCAGGTGAGGCAGAGGCTGGTGCGGAAGGTGCTGAGGGGGGGCAGGTGGTAGAAGGTGCCGTCACCGCTCATGTAGAAGGAGACGCGGCCGTCTTTCTCGCGCCACACGTTGAGCTCATCATAGTCGGGTGTGCGGTAGGCGAACAGGATGATCTGCCGCTCCTCTGGCAGTTCAGTGGCCACACGCATACAGAGAGTGAAGGCCCGGAGAGCCATGTCCTTCTGAGGGAGCAAGGCCACGTAGCTGAAGTCCGTCTCGAAGGGGAAGACCAGAACTTTGTTGGCCAAGCCCACTGAAATCAGTCAAACCAAAGAAATGTCAGTCAAGGTGTGAACTTCATAGAATCAACAGGATTTCACCAAGGTCTTTAGAGTTCATGACGTCAGGTTTCTTTGTGTATCACATGTTCAATGTTACGCTGACGACTCTCCAATTTATCTCTTCCTTAATTGACTGCCTGGTCAACCAAATAGTGGACCACGTTTTGAGTCACTACATTTCAAAGAAGGGAGTGCCTTGCCTAACCCCAAAGGCCCAGGCAGAGCTCTGCGTTTGGCCGAACGGCGCTCGACGCGCGTGTTCTGTGCGCGCGCGTTCACAAGCACAGCTCTGCGTTCGTTCTCGCGTTAAATGCTCGCGTTTTCGCTCCAAATTCTTGTCGTAATTTGAGCAGCTGCGCGCAGAGCGTTTACCTACGGGACAAACTGAGGTCGCTGATTGGTCATTTGCTGACACGCCTACTGAATTGATTGACAGGTCGGGTGGGGGGAAGGCACGAGCTGGCTCTGGCTGCAGCCGCTGCGGTGTTCTAAACTTTATATGTTAATAAAAAGTTCTAAAAAATAAAAATAAAAACAGGGAGCGCTGGTCCTGCAGCCCACAGCCCACCAGGAAATCTGTAGAACCTCGCGCAGCCACGTAGGACCCGAGTTTAATTTGCTTGTGACAAATTCATTCATTTCTCGTCATTTCAGTCATGGAGTCAACGAGGAGGAAGCGATCACTTGACTTTTGGCAAAAAACAAACAAAAGAAAAGGCCAGATCAGGGAAGAAGAAGGAGAATTTAATACATTTGTGCCACATACAAAACAGTCTGGCGCCGGGCAGTTTATTGTGAGACAACGTGCCTCGCGTATGCGGTCGTAAAATTTGAGCTTTGCGCATTCGTGCCCTGCGGGGGTACGCTTGTGCCTCTGCGTACGTGCGGCGTACAGCGGCGTACTGCCTTACGCAGAGCTCTGCCGGGGCCTTAACCCTAACTGACTGAGCCATCTCTACTATTTGGTTAATGTATGTAATGCTAAAAAGATCCAACAGATGGCACAGTGACAGTAAATAGTAGTAATAGTTCTTTCCCTCCTCCAGCCAGACAGGGAGTCAAAAACCAGGACATCAAGTATGGCATCATGGCTGTTTTTTGAAAGGTATGGATACCTATCTGATAAGTCTCAATCTGGTCATCTGGACAGTTTCTTTTAGTCGCAACGTTTCACCCTCAGTCCAGAGGGCTTCCTCAGGATTATTGAGTATGAACTTTCTTGTATGGATACCTATTTTTTATGTTTTGGTGATAAAGTCTAAATAGAATTATAACATTTGATGTAACACAAACACTCAAATTATGTTTAATTTTTTTTTAAACTTGACAAAATGGTTGATTGAATTTGTCAATTCATGGTATGCTATAACATTTTAAATCAACTTACTCAAACTAGTTTATGTATTTCTGTAACTATGACTCTTTGAGTGTTAGTACAAATTTTCCTTACTTTTGTTGCTTTATAAGTTTAATCTAAAAAAGCTAAGTCTGGTCCTCTGGACATTCAAAAAACAAAAAAACAAAAAAAACAAAGCAAAAAATTGTAGAAACGTTTCGTCTTTCGTCCGAAAGACTTCCTCAGTCTGAGGTTCTGGGTTCAGCTCAGTCTTATAAATAGCACCCTCCTCACAGTGTTACACAACCAGTTGGCTGATGACAGCCTGAAACCAGCTGCTCACATGATCAAGGAGGACCATCAGCCTAACAATGGATCGTTAGCACCCTGATGGTTGTTTGCTATTCACAGAGGGCTGAGTGATACCAGCAATCACAGCATTGTAGGAGGGGGACAGTTGAACTCGGAGGCCTCCACCCCTGTTTAATGATGGGCGGTTTCTTTTCACAAAGATGGCCTCCTTTACTCCTCTCTCAAACCATCGTTCCTCTCTATCAAGGATGTGAACATCTTCATCCCTGAAAGAGTGACCGCTGGCCTGGAGATGAGTGTAGACTGCAGAGTCCTGACCTGATGATGTTGATCTTCTGTGCTGGGCCATCCTTTTGGCCAGTGGCTGTTTAGTTTCCCCGATATAAGACTGATCACAGCCCTCCTGACACTGAACAGCATACACAATGTTACTCTGTTTTTGCCGGGGGACTGGATCTTTGGGATGAACCAGTTTTTGCCGTAATGTATTTTGAGGTTTAAAAGCCACTGGGACGTTGTGTTTAGAAAATAAACGTCTCAATGTCTCTGAAACCCCTGCAACATATGGAATGGCCACTGGTCTGGGTCTGGGTTCCTTCTTTTCACCTGGTGGCTGGCTGGAGTCCTGTTTGGGTTTCTTCTCTGCTTTCAGGAAGGCCCAGTTAGGATATCCACATTTCACATGAATGTCCAGAGGACCAGACTTAGCTTTTTTAGATTTTTCTACCTGGATTATTGAGCATGCATCAGGGTATTTATAAGTTTAAGTTAATTAAAGTCGAGAAAAATGTGTAGAAATAATCTCAATACTATTTTAATGAAGAGAGCTGGTGTACTTATACTACTAGCACAGGAAGAAGGTGTTAATTATAATTTCATATTTTTAGCTAACTTCACTAAAGCGTTGGGTATGGGTATGTTATAGAAAATAATCGTTGATTGTTGTCATCAGTCACCCAAGGAAATAAGAAATGGAAAAATAAGTTTTTAATAAAGTTTGTCTTAGTGGGTTAGTTAAAGGTTTAAAATGACCTCTACATACTCTGAAAGCTTCACTGGACTGTTTAGCTTGAAAGTCATGGATGACACAAAGCATTAACCTTAAAGGCTGCAAAACAGATACAAGATATTTTACCTTCTGACCATCCCTGTAACAGCAGTGATCTTGTAACAAGGCTTTTTTTTTTTTTTTGCCTAAATGTTTCTATTAAATTTATTGCAACTCCTACAACTTTCAAATGATTGGATCTTTATGAAGGCCTCTTAATTTAAATTTATGCACAAGTTAAAGAGTTATGTTTGCTCATAAGACAAGTTAATTCCTACCTTGTGTGGCTGTAGAATGAGTCAAAGCCAAAACAGCTGCACAGAAATAAACCATGGGGATCACTGCAGTGTTGACCCTCTGAAAACATACAGACAAAATATATCTAAACAATTTAATATTGTTTAATGGGTATTTACACTGCATCATATACTAAATTACATGCACAGCTCTTAAAGTAATAAAGGTTGTTTTACCATTTTGATGTAGTTTTGTTGCTCCTTTGTGGATAAATCAGTTCCACTTGGGCCCAGTCCTCTTCCCTCCTTGCACAGAGCCTGATGTCACCTCTTCTGTCCAGGCTCGGACAAAAGGCTCCGTGTGTGAAGAGACTGTCCATGTGACTCAGCTCCACACACACCAAACTCAGTGTTTACAGCAGAAAGGAATAAAAATCAGACTGAAATGTAAACTAATTTTGAAAAGGTGGTAGAAAAAATTACTTTTAGATATCTGCAACATTCATTTAGGTTTTCAGATAAATATTTTGTAAAGATTTTCTAATCTGCTTTTAATGCTTTCAGTTCTGAGCATCCTGCATTTATTTTTGAAACCTCTACTGCTGCTTGAAGCACAGATAATTAGCTGTATCATTATAAATTTGTCCTAAAATAATAAATCTGTTAAGTTTCATCAGTAAATATTTCTGAAACATCTGCCAGGTTCATACTTACATATCCTACATCACCTTCTAATGATCTTTATTGTTTTCTTCTGCACATTAAACGTTGTACTGTATTAATGTCAGACCTTAACCCTCCTGCTGCCCTTGGATCAAAATGACACAAACTCAAGTAATAAAACTATAATTCTCCAATTATTGTACAAGCATCTTTCTCTCATCTCTTTCCCACAGACACACCTGGAATTCTTGTCCTCTTTCATCCACTGCCATGACCAGTTTTCTCTCAAGTCCTTCCAAAATGCAGAAACTACTCACCCAACTTCCAGATTTCAGCTGTATTTTAGCTCAAAATATTATCTTTGAAACTGGGTTATTAAAACACGTCATATCTCTTTTATAAAACACTGTAGGAACATAAAATGCACGTGTAACTTTACCTTTTATGATCTTACAGTTTTCCCACAGTGACTGTTTGAGCCTTATATTCATGTCTGTCTGAAAAATCCAGTTTGGCACCTATTATTAACAAAGTCTTCACAGTTAAAGGGATGTTCAGGGTGTAAATTAAAGGCATATTTTAATCAGGCATTAAAAAGCGACTCAGAAAATTGTCATTTCTTTCTGGTCTTGTCCAGAATTTTACTGCTAGTTTGCCGTTTTATTCCAAAATGCAGCAAACGTCATTTGCATTTAATATTTCTTATTATTATTTTTCAAGGAAAACACAACAAACACGCTCCAAGTTCACGGTTTAATGGGAACAAATGAAAACAGAATCAGGCATTGGTTATCAACATATCTACATTTAATACAGTTTCTCAAGCTAAAGGATTTCTCAAGGAAAAAAACAACAGAAAAGAACCTTTTCTCATCAAGAAATAAAATCTGAGTAACAGCTAATTACGCACGCTGCCTGAACTCCAGCATGTAAAAATGTCACCAACAGGCCTGATTCACACACATTCATCTGGAAACACTTGTACTGTAAACTACTCGGACTCAGTTGAAAGTGTGTTTTATGGAGAATGCTGGAGATGCAAACCCTCGGATCGAGGTATGGTTGAGAGAAGATGGTCGTAACTCTTACAGCATGTTTTTATTTTATGGCAGCTGCTGGGGCAGTGATGCTTCTCAACCTCAAATCTGTGAGACAGAACACGGTTTAGTTCACGGACGTCTCAGGTGCTCTGAGGGAAAATAAAAGGAAAAGTTGAGAAAAATGCATCTTCAGAAGTCACTTCATGCTTGTCGTCAGCGTCCACATTCATTCCAGGCCAACAGCTCGAGCACAAAACATCTCTTTTCGTTCTTTGCTCTTACGAACGTAGATTGTTGTGCCAAAGCAGGTTTCAGCAGCAGCCAAATCTCTCAAGCTTTAATATTTTCAATTCATATCCAGCAATGTGAAAACATATATATTTTTTTTAACTATGCAGCCATTTATGTTGTTTCCAGTTCAATGCTTGTCAAAAACCATCTTGAATTACAGAGGGTCGATCCTAAAGCTAAAAAAAAATGCATACATTCAGCTTATCGTAATTGTCTGTTCGGGTGTGATTGATATGCAAAGGGAGAGAAAATCTAAAACGCTGAAGGTAAAGTGGCAGGATGAGGATGAATGAGGCGCCACCAGCAGGCAGAAAAGACAGCTTGCTCCGTTTTCCTTCAACATTATGTAAAACACTCATACAAATGTAACCTTTGATGAAAACTTTTTTTTGGCAATTTAGTCACCCCTTAACAACTATACATGAACAGATGAGCAAACGCTCTATTTTTAATGAAATACTATATGAAATATCAAATAAAAGGCCAATGTCTCCATTAACTCTACTAGCATATGTGCTTGTTTTATTTTCCTTTATATATTTTATATATGTATACATATATATATATATATATACACACATGTGTGTGTGCGTGTATAAATATATATATTGTTGGTATATGTGAAACACTGAAGTGTGATGCTAATGTTGTCTAAGAACTGTGGCCCTCAAAGAGTGAGACACATAGAAAGCAGGCAGAGTGCATCAGAGACCTGAGAACGAGGCCTCCTCTACGAGCACACAACGATTCAGGCTTGAACGAACGAAACCAGAGAAGAGAACGACCAGAAAGAGTAGAGAACACAGTCTTAAAGGGAGCAACAGGCCACGAACGCTGAGCCTCTGGGAGCTGGAGAGAGTGATGAAGAAATCAAACCGTCGGGAAGAGGCAGGCTGAGACACTTCATTCCCGTTTGGTAGTCCGTGTGTGTGGCTCGTGTAAAAATCCAAATCCAGGCAAAAAGGGTGATCTGTTGTCTTTCCTCTTGTCCAGGTCCTGTGTTAGCTGAATGAGGAAGAGGAAGCATGTCTCCTCAGTAGTCCTCCACCCAGCCGTTCTCCTGAATAAAGGCATCGATCACTTCCTTCATCGCGAGGTTGGGGATCAGCTGATCCTGGGTCAGGGGGCTCCGGGTGACTGGGTCGAAGTGACCCACTCGCTGCACACACGCAAACAACAAGCACGTCACATATTTGGACACAGCTAGATTTTTAATGTTTTACAGAATGCTTTACAGTTTTGTTTCATTTAAGTTAGTAAAAACCAAAATAAGCATAGGTTGGTAAATAAATGTTTTGAGTGGGTGACAATAATTAGTAGGAATGCACAATATTCGATTTGTGGTCAATATTCCATATGCCTATATGTTAAATTTTATTTGGCCGATAACAAATACCAATACAGATATTGTTTTTCCTACACCTGCTTACAGAGACTACATAACTTTCTCTGCTGTGGAATTAAAATACTACATTACAGTATTCTGCATGGTCTTTGTCAGTTTGGTCTGCTACCAAATGCAGATGCCTAAAAGGGGACTGAAAACGATGTAACACTTCAACTTAAATTATGTTTAATGTCCAATGTATTCATAACATTTACTCTAACACAATGACAACACTCGAACAGTGCAAATTTGTAGATTTTCACTAATCTAAACTCAACGGCACGCGTGACGTCAAAATGTTGTGCTGGCCTTTTATATTTTATATCGGTGAGTTATTTTGATGGAATGTCCGATATTTAACTTTATCGCTAATATCGGCTGATACCATGTTGATATCGTGCATCCTTAATAAGTAGCATTAAGATGTGACCTTGAGGAATTTCTTTAGATTTGGCAATTAATATACTCTTAATAAAATATAAAAATAAAATGAATAATATACTTTGTGATTTGGACCACATTATAATGTGATGCTGAGCTGGGCCTGTAGCTATAAAACAAGCCTACAGAGGTAACTTCATGTTTATTTGGAGATTTTCAAAATCACAAAGCTGGTTCGTATCTCACTGTGACAAATCATGCTATAATGTTAACAAAACTTTCATTTTTTTGTGTGTGTATTTTTTCAAGTTTGTACAGCGTATCAAGATACCAAGATTGTAAGAAAATAAGGTCTTACCTTTTCTTGAAAAGAAAAAGAGATCAGTACATTTAACAGTACAGTACTACTTTACTACCAGCTCTCTTAGAAAAGGAAAAGTACAAAAGATATTGATGTGTGAGCCATTAAATAAGAAATATCTCATCTAAAATAAGAAATAAAGGTGTATTTTTCATTAAATTATAAGTGAAAAGAAAGTATTTTTCATAGTACTTTTTACTCCAAGTGAATAAGAGCAAATAAGTAGACTGAAAATCAAACTCAAAGAACTGAATAAAAATGGGT
>JBBPBX010066330.1:0-10765 GCA_038048925.1 Garcialebias charrua | reverse complement strand
TGATTGACTTCAGCTGGAATTAATTAGATCACCCTATAGGTAGGGTTGTTGAAACGCCTATTAATAGACTAGGAAGCAGATCCAAGCAGAGGGGCCGTAGCCAAGGAAGAAGCCTAAAAAGCCGAGAGAGAGTAGCCGAGGAAGAAGTAGTGAGAGCCAAAGAAGAAAATGAAGAAGGCACCTGTGTTGTTGTTGTACGCTGGGTGCGCTCATCCTGGGCGTTGGAGACGGAGGCGTGAGTGACCCGCTGGCCTTGAAGTTTTTTTTAAACCATCCTGAAGATGGATTCGACCTGGTGAGACCGATTGTCATGTTTTCACATTTTTATATATTAGATGGGGCTTTTTGAACTTAGTCCGGTACCCCCAGTGGCTTCGACGGCTCTATATTGAGTTGGCCAACTGGTGTACTGTTATATTTTGTTGGATCGGCTCACCAGGTCCGCCTTATTTTTAAATTACTTTGAGATTCTGTGGACACGAGTAAGCTGAGGGCTTGAACTCTCCTTTTTTTCCCTTCACAGCAGCCGGAGGCAGTGAAACCAGAACTGTACCGCCGGAGAACTTAAAATAAAAATCTAAAAAAGCTAAGTCTGGTCCTCTGGACATTAAAAAAAAAACAAAACAAACAAAAAAAAATTGTAGAAAAGTTTCGTCTGTCGTCCGAAAGACTTCCTCAGTCTGAGGTGCTGTATTCAGCTCAGTCTTATAAATAGCACCCTCTCACAGTGGATCAACCAGTTGGCTGATGACAGCCGAAACCAGCTGCTCACATGATAAAGGAGGACCATCAGCCTAACGATGGATTGTTAGCACCCTGATGGTTGTTTGCTATTCACTAGTGCTTTAATAGAGTACCCGAGTACTCGACAGATCGAGTCCTAAAAGTTCTATCGAGGTCTTTTTGTCTCTCTCGAGTGCTCGTAGTGACATCATCACGTTGCACTGACGTCATTACGTCACATGTCACATGATCCGCACTGAGCTAGTAGACGCTACCAAATGGATTCCTCTGTGGTCCACGGATGTATGGAACTGGTCCAGTCTTGTCAAAAAGGTAAAAATGCGTTGTATTTTATTATTATGAAACAGTTTATAATTTTATAGAATATTTGCTGCTCATTGAATAGGGTATATGCCACGGGTAGTGGTGACGTACTTCCGTTAAAATCTGGGCTCTACGCTACACTTCCGGTTCTGGTCGACAGCAGTTGTTTTTAGCGGTAGCTTCTAGAACTAGACCATGTAAAAGACACAAAAGGTAAATTATCTGCGAGCTACTGGTACAACAAGAGAGATTTGTTGTGTGCCGTTGTGTCCAGTGAATAGCAGGTACAATAGAGCGCTTAGTTTTTTATATTTTAATGCCAGAGTTCGTGGCTAACCGAGTTAGCCTTAAAGCTAACACTCGGTTGTAGCTGGCGTTTTAAACCTCAGAATATTCAAGAGCCAGCATCAAACAGTGGTTAAAAATGAGCTGTACCTGCATTGTTCCAGTGGAATAATTCTCCCTTCCATGACCGGGGCTTTGGGAGAAGCAGCAAAGAGGACAGCGAGGAGGAGAACACAGCTGCAGCTCAGTAAGAAACATGAATATGACTCGACTCCACATCCTGCACTTGTAGATTTAATGTTGGAGTCATGATGAGTGATTTAATAAAAGTTTGTAACTACATACTTTTAAAATAATATTCAGATTTTAACAGTTTTCTAATCTGTAAATATGTTTGTAAACTCCTAGTAACTTCAGGGCTGTTACACCTCTGAAATATTCTCTGCAGTTTCCTTTAATATGAAACCAGAACTGTTTCACTTCAATTAAACTTTTATTTCCTGAGATGTAATTATTTATTTTAAAGCATAACTCTCATAAAGAGTTCTCTGTTTGGTTTTTTACGTTATGTAGGTAAATATGAACACTTTTTTGTTTTTTCAGGTTTGCATCATCTGACCTCCTGATGTGTTTCTGACCCATGACTGCGCTGCTCTGCCATTCATGGTCGGTGTTCACCAAGAATGAGATGAGAGGAACTCCCCATCAAGTTCAAGTTGTGTTTATTTGTCATATACAGGTTAACACAGAGTTAACAGTACAATGAAGTGCTCAGGATGAGAAGAGCAGATTTGACTTGCTAAAAATCAAACTATACTAAAAGCATGCAAAGTGAAAAAGTAATTATAATATTCACAAAGTCCTGAAGAGAGACAGTAAACATGGTTGGATATACAGTAATGATGCAGCAGGATGAATTTGAATGAACTACTGTAAGTATTTCAAACTAGTAATACAGTACAAGCTAACATGCACATAGTTATATATATATATATATATATATATATATATATATATATATATATATATATATATATATATATATATATATATATATATATATATATATATATATATATATATATATATATATATACACTACACATAATCAACATTACACAGGTTGTGTGACAGGTTATTGCACAAGTAGTGACATTGAGATTGAATTATTAGTTATTACCAGTTGTTCAGTGTTATTTATTGATTATTTATCCACACCACCCCGTCAACCAATATCCTGCAGCCCGTTGAGTTCTTCCTGTTCTTAAATGACCTTGACCTTGGATGAAAGCAACGGGACCTTGCTGACCGGTACGGTGTCCATCAGTCCACGGTCAGGCGGATTATCACTGCAACTTTTTGACAGTACTCGGCTCAATTAGGACCCGATACCTGAAGAGCAGATGCATAAAAATCTACCTGCATACTTCAGGACTACTGTACCCTGACACTACAGTCACACTACTTACTACTTGTAAGAAAATAAAATGTTCAAAACATTCTGACTTTGTCTTCATATTATCACCCAAAAAAATGTGTATGTTGATTTAAGACAGGCTTAGAGTTCAGTTTTATTTTAGCCAGTTTATTAAAAACAAATTTGATGATGATGTTACATTACTGTAGAAAACGTTTGAGGCACAAGATTTAAACAGTTTATAGCATTACAGCTTCTGACTTTAAGTCACAGCTTCCTCGACAGCTAATGGAGATTTAAAAACATTAATCAGTCAGACAAAGGTAAGTGATGAAGCAGCTCTTCTGTTCAACCATCCACATGGATCACATGTCCTTCGTCATCAGTGGAGCAACTTGTTTGTATTTGATCTCGGCTCACAAACATCCAGGCTGGACCAGCTGGCTCCCTCCTCATCATCATCACTACGGTGTCCTGTCCAGTGAAAGAAAACATCTCTTATTAAGAGCTGCTATAAACAGTGAGATTCACAAAACCATATAGCAGACATGTGTTGAATATAAAGAGTTTATATTGTCTGATATTTAACTTCAACTCAAGTTTTGTACACAAACTTGAATTAAAATAATTAAATTAAAATAACTTGTGTTTCTAAATCTGGTCTAAATCTCCTGCCTCCTTGTTTGAAACTGAACTGTCAGGTGCCTTTGACTCAAACAGTGGGGCTTCTGGCTGCTCCTCATGGACTGTAAACACTCAGCCCTGACTTCTCCTGCCTCCTTGTTTGAAACTAACATTTGTGTTAAATCAGAAATGTACAGACAAAACACGTTTACTCAACAATTTAGCAAGGGTTAACTATGTTAGCTGTGTTAGCCTACATGATGCAGTTTGGTGAACTGAAAACAAATACAGACTTACCTTCAGAGTTATTTATGTAGTTGGACACATAAAGCTTAAATCCTTTGTCTTTCTTAGATGTGCGCTTTAGACAAAGGTCTGAATAATTCTGTACACATTGACTGTCGGCAAGTCCTGCAGAGATTGTGTAAAGATCGCCATTCTGTGGCTGTGAACCGGAAGTGCGCCCTCTGGCCCATGAATGCGGAAGTGCTAGAAAGGAAGTCCGTGGCATATAGCCTATTCTGTGGCTGTGAACCGGAAGTGCGCCCTCTGGCCCATGAATGCGGAAGTGCTAGAAAGGAAGTCCGTGGCATATAGCCTATTGAATCAACTTCTGTCACCACCGTAGATTGTGACAGGAGGGGACGGTGTTGGATTGCAGGTCACATATATAACACGGCCGAAACGGCTTCCTCTTTTGTTTCAAAAACAAAAAGCAACAAATACTGTATTCAGCTCTCTAGACCTATTAAAAACCTATAAACACATTAATCTCTAAAAGTAAACCTAAATTGCACAGCATTGCAGGCGGTGGTGCGGTGTTGCCCCATTTGTTTTTAAGTTTCGGTTTCAGCGCCGCATGGTACTTTCACTTTTAATATTAATAATAATAACTAATAGTTTTGTTTTTCTTGTGACTTATCTTTAGTATGATAAATGATAGGAGCATAATAAATGCTCCCAATGTTTTGTTGGTCTTTTTTTTTTGTTGGTAAATAATGAAGTTTTTATGCATTTTTATATATTTATTTATTTTGCATCTTAAGGACCTATGACATCATCAACTACTCGAGTACTAATCAAGTTTATTTATGTTAATGCCGAGTTTAAAAATTATGTACTCGTTCAACCCAACGGGGCGGCCGTGGCGTAGTGGTAATGGCAGTCGTCCCCCGATCGGAAGGTTGGCGGTTCGAATCCCGGTTCCCCACACCATGTGTCGTTGTGTCCTTGGGCAAGACACTTAACCCCGAGTTGCTCCCGGTAGGACTGGAAAGCACCTTGCATGGTAGTCTGCCGCTACCGGTGTATGAATGTGTGTAGCATTCAATGTGTGTAGCGCTTTGAGATTTTCACTAATGAAAAGCGCGTTATAAATTGAATTCATTATTATTATTATTATTATTATTATTATTAACCCCTACTATTCATAGAGGGCTAATGCTACTTCCCCACCGCACGCATCTCGCGCAGCCGAAACAGCCATTTTACATTGAAGTCTATGGGGACGCGAATCTTGGAGCAGCGGGTCGTGTCGCGGCGCATCCACAGCATGCAAGCAGCGCGAAAGTGAGCAGCAGCTGTTTTCTACTCCAGCATCGCATCCGAGCAGCGACTGTGCTGCTCGGATGCCTTGCTGTGGAAGCACGCCATTCCGTGCTTCCACAGCTAGATTCAGCTCGCTGCTCAGCAGCAAACAATCAGGACCAATCAGGAGAGACTCTGCCATGTGATCACGCCACGACGACGGGACGGAATTAGGTGGGCACCGTGCGAAACGTTTAACAGATGAAAAAAATCCCGCGGTAAACATGAAGGAGAAACTTACAGCAGGTCGTCAAACTGGGGGCGGGTGACACGGAAGTACAGCTGAAAGCGCTCCTCGTCTGCGCGCAGCTCTTGGATCATCAGATGGTGAAATTCACTGAATTCATGACGCCTCTCATGTGGGGTGAATCCAGAATCGTCGTTGTGCACGGCGTCTGCGTGTTGCTGCTTTGTAGATTAAGTACAACAAGGCAATTCTTCGTATTGCGTCTGCCACTTTTCTGAGACCGGAAATAAACAAACACCGGAGCGGAAGAGGAGGACCAACACGCTCCTCCCACTGCAGACGCGTTAGATGAGGACAGTCATCTGTTGACAAGCAGCCAGTACAGAGCATTTGGAGATTTTTGGAAGCGCAATATGCTTTAGGTGAGGATGAGGCATAAGTGATACTAGCAATAACAGCATTATAAGAGGGGGACAGTTGAACCCGGAGGCCTCTACCCCTGTTTAATGATGGGCGGTTTCTTTTCACAAAGATGGCCTCCTTTACTCCTCTCTCAAACCATCGTTCCTCTCTATCAAGGATGTGAACATCTTCATCCCTGAAAGAGTGACCACTGGCCTGGAGATGACTAGACTGCAGAGTCCTGACCTGATGATGTTGATCTTCTGTGCTGGGCCATCCTTTTTTGATAAAGTCCTCAGTAGCAGGCTAATGACGGTATTCTGTACCACAGACTGTACCTAGGGGAGGCCACGCCAAGTCTGTATGGTTTACCCAAAATCCACAAACAAGGTGTACCTTTAAGACCAATTGTTAGCATGATTAACTCGGTCACTCACAATGGCCCTCATTCACGAACCGTTCGTACGCACAGATTTGTTCTTAAACTGTGCGTACGAGTGATTTAGGATCATTTGCGGCATTCAACAATGTTTTCGTATCCTACGATTTTTTTCAGATACGAACAAAATTTACGAGTGGTCCGGACCTGTCGTATATTTTAGGAGCGTCAGTCTGCTGTCATCCAGACGGATCTTCTCCACGAATAACTTCATATTTCGTTATTTAGAAAATATTTTGGGTTTAAAAAAATCACGCACCATAATTATTCTTGACAATAGGTTATTCTGTTTGAATTAGAATTATAATTTTAAGTTTAATTTGTCTGGTGTGTCGCGCAGGCTTCAGTGAGTCGTGCGCTCCCCTTGGTCATCAAAGCCCTCCTCATATTAACACCCAGGTACATAAAATTCCCATACACCGCCGCAGAACAAGTACGAATTAAGACTGATTTTCATGCTATTGCTGGACTGCTGTGCCAAACACCATCGGAGCAATAGATTATTATATCTGATTCGAAATATAACCTGCAGAATGTGGTTGCGCGATGACGAGCGCGCATGACTCATTTGTGCTGCAAAACATGTTGGCACGCGTCTGCGCAGCGTGGCATTTATTGTCCATCCATCTCGCAGACTATTCCTTGACCACCTCCTGTCCGTGCTGCGGCGAGACGTTTGTTTGAAGCCATTTTCAGATCAAACCATTTATTCTTGATTTCTGATACTGTACGACCCACGGGACACACAACATATGCACTACAATATTAATATGAAGTTAACTGTAGTTTCGAGACATTTTAAAATGCTTCTGTTCAAAAACACATCCGACACTTGCGGGGGGGGGGGGGGGTAGCGGTGCGCTCTTCTGAATAAGTGAAACTATAATGTAACACAGTACACTAAAATTAAAGATATTTGACCATCCGACACTTGCGGGGGTGGGGGGTAGCGGTGCAGAGCAGAACTTCAATCTCCGAACGCGTGAAGTCCTTCTTTTTACTTCTTGATTTAGAATGAATGGACACTTCCTGCTGTCAAAAGGCAGGAAACGTGGCCTTATATGGTGTTTTGAGGGGTGGGAATTATGTAAATGACCTCTCCGCGAGCACGCGCAGGTGGATGGAACAGGTGGGATTCATCAACTTTACGCAACCCGTTTACACACGTTTCCTGTGGATAGAAGACTTTGTTGAATCTGACGTGGCATGTTCGTACGAACGCTTCGTACGCACAGAAGTAGGAGAAATTTAGGATAAAAATACGAACATTTTCGTGAATGAGGGCCAATGTTTCCAAATATCTGGCATCTGTACTCATCCCTTTAGTTGGCAGCTCAGAACACCACATACAGAACACCATGGACTTTGTGGATAAGGTGAGGGATGTCATCATGGAGACTGATGAAACAATGGTCTCTTTTGATGTCACATCACTCTTTACGTGCATTCCTGTTGATGAGGCAGTAGAGGTGGTCTGTTTAAGGTTAAAATCAGACACCACTCTGAACAGCAGGACCACGCTTTCCACAGAGCAACTGTGTCAACTCTTGAAACTGTGCCTGCAGTCAACCTACTTCACATATGGGGAGCAATATTATAGGCAGAAACATGGGTGTGCTATGGGGTCTCCAGTTTCTCCTATTGTTGCCAACCTGTACATGGAGGAGGTAGAAAAGAGAGCCTTGACGTCCTTTTCAGGGAGACCACCAAGTCATTGGTTCAGGTATGTTGACGACACCTGGGTTAAAATTAAATCTCAGGAAGTCCAACATTTCACTGATCACATCAACTCTGTGGATAAATATATCAAGTTCACACGAGAAGATGTAAAAAATGGCAGGTTGGCTTTCTTGGACTGTGAGGTCTCAGTTTCTGATAGAGGACATTTGCAAACTGAGGTGTACCACAAACCCACCCACACAGACCAGTATTTACAGTTTGACTCCCATCACCCTCTGGAAGCACAAGTTAGGAGTCATCAGGACTCTGTATCACAGAGCAGACAGCGTCCCCACTAACTCAGCAGCCAGACAGAAGGAGAAATCACACACAAAACAGGCTCTAGAGAAATGTGGATATCCTAACTGAGCCTTCCTGAAAGCAGAGAAGAAACCCAAACAGGACTCCAGCCAGCTATCAGGTGAAAAGAAGGAACCCAGACCCGGACCAGTGGCCATTCCGTATGTTGCGGGATTTTCAGAGACATTGAGACGTTCATTTTCTAAACACAATGTCCCAGTGGCTTTTAAACCCCAAAATACATTACGGCAAAGATTGGTTCATCCCAAAGATCTCAAAAGACTTTGCATGGGAGAAGCAGCTAAACCCATGCAAAGACAAAAAAAGACCAAACCCAAAACTACAACAACAACCCAGTCCAAAAAAAATAAAAAAATAAAAAAAATAAAAATATAAAAAAACAACAACCAACAACCCAGCACCAACACCCACTAATCACATTCAAAATACCCCAAATCCAAAAACCAGTCGTTCGTCAGGGACTACTCTGCAGGACTGCCGCTTAGCAATACCTACAACACCAAATGTAATGGCACCAGCTACAGAATGAGAGTGTCGCCCATGCATGACAGACTGACAAAAACTGTCCCCATCTGCAACACTGGCCAGCACTGGAAAACACCTCTTGGACGATAGCAACAGCACCCCCTGGCCAACTTCTCTATCAGCCATTCTGAAAACATAGGAGTAAGAGTCAGTCAAGACATCATCAAAATGGGCAACAGAGGGCTGCAGCAACTCAAAACTTTCAGAAACTAACAAAGGAACCGGAGCAACTGTGTGAATTGTCTCCCCATCCTCAGAATTCGCATCCGATCGGAAACCCCATCCGATCGGTTCGCTTTTCTCCTATGCTATTTTGCTCACAGGGATGTCAGACTCAGAAAAAAGAAAAAAACTGTCACAGAGATCAATTCCATCATCGTCCTCGTCGACACTCTCCCCTTCCTGTTGACGTTCGAGAGTCAGGTCTTCGGTCCCAAACACGGAGACGCCTGCCACAGGAACACTGGAGCGCAGACCCACCTCACACAACGGGACATGCTTAACACCCAGCTCCATCTGATTTAGACAAAAGTCATCCTGCAATTTCCTAAGCAACGCCAACTACTCCAGCTCTAACAGATGAGTCTTTGCCTTCAGATCATCTTGAAGTCTTTGATGTTTAAGGACTTGTTCTTGCAAAAAACCTGATGTGTAAGCTGTCGTCTGATCACTTCCTCCCACAAAGCAGCTCGCTGTTGCTCAAAATTAAGCTTTCTCCTCTACTCTCAAATGCTCAGGAACACCTGTCTCCGCTGTAGATGGATTCCCCTCCGTAGTCTCTGGAAAAATCCCAGCCAGAATCATATCTGATAACAAATCACCCTCAAATCTTCTGCCATTAGTGCGGTTCATGACCATAATCCCAAAATGATCTGCCACACTCAGCATCTGCTCTCGAGTACAGTCTATAAAGGCATCTACAGTAGATTGTTTAATGAATGTATCCAAAGCAAACATGATTGCAGACCCTGAATGCACCACAAGCAAACAACAAAGCTGATAGCGCTCACACAACTAACAACAACCGCACAACAGAGTCAGAGTCAGAGAGTCTTTATTGTCATTTGCACCGCATGTGGTACATGTGATGAAAACGAGATTATGTACACGGGGTCCCAGTTACATCCAACAACAAATGCAAGAGAAAAACAGTAATAACATCTAGAACTAACTAAGAAAAACATCAACTAGTAATACACTAAGCCTAATATAGTGGGAATAAACAGCAGCACGAACATGAGTTTGTATGAGCAGATGGTCACAGATGAACACAGATGAACACAGCAACAAGAAAACAGATCAGCATCAGCATGATGTGATATTTTGCAGTGTTTATTTTTTATTTTATTTTTATTTATTCATGAGTCTAACAGCCTCAGGGTAGAAGCTGTTCCTCAGTCTAGTGGTTCTACACTTGATGCTCCTCAACCTCCGTCCTGAGGGGAGTGGGGCAAAGAGTGAGTGTGCTGGATGAGTGAGGTCTTTCATGATGCAGGTGGCTCTTTTCCTGCATCTGGAGGTGTAAATGTCTGTGATGGTGGGGAGACTGACTCCAACAGACTTCTGTGCAGCCTTCACCACTCTCTGTAGAGCTTTCCTCTCTTCAACTGTGCAGCCTCCATGCCACACGTTGATGCTGGAGCACAGGACGCTCTCCACTGCACACCTGTAGAACGAGGTGAGAACTGGGCTGCTCAGACCAGCACGTCTCAGCCGTCTGAGGAAGTAGAGTCTCTGATGACCTTTCTTGATCAGGCTGGTGGTGTTGTTGCTCCAGCTGAGGTTATCATTCATGTGTACACCCAAGTATTTGTAGCTGGAGACCACTTCCACTGCAGACCCACCTATTTTCAGTGGGGCATGGGTGTGTTTGTTCCTTCTGAAGTCCACAATCATCTCCTTTGTCTTCTTCACATTCATGTGAAGATTATTCTCTTTGCACCAGCTCTCCAGGTGTTTCACCTCCTGTCTGTAGCTGGACTCATCATTGTTTGTGATGCATCCCACCACCGCTGTATCATCTGCAAACTTAACAATATGACAGCCTGGAAGTGTGGCTGTACAATCATATGTGAGCAGAGTGAACAGAAGGGGGCTCAGCACACATCCCTGAGGAGAGCCAGTGCTGAGGGTTATGGTGGAGGAGGAGAAGTTGTGGATCTTCACGGACTGTGGTCTGTCTGTTAAGAAGTCTAGTACCCAGTTACAAATA
>JBBPBX010066329.1:0-15199 GCA_038048925.1 Garcialebias charrua | reverse complement strand
TTCTCCAAGTCCACAGAACACATGTAGACTGGATGGGCAAACTCCCATGACCCCTCGAGGACCCTAGTGAGGGTAAAGAGCTGATCCAGTGTTCCATGACCTGGACGGAACCTGTATTGTTCCTCCTGGATCTGAGGTTTGATCAGCAATCAAACTTGCTTCTCCAGTACCCCTGAATAGACCTTACCAGGGAGGCTAAGGAGAGTGATGCCCCCTGTAATTGGAGTACACCCTCCGGTCCCCCTTTTCAAAGAGGGGAACCACCACCCCAGTCTACTAACCTAGTGGCACTACCCCTGATTTCCACGCCATATTGCAAAGGCATGTCAACCAAGACAGCCCCACAACATCCAGAACCTTAAGGAAATCAGGATGAATCTCATCCACCCCTGGAGACCTGCCTCCGCTGAGCTTTTGAACTACCTCGGCAACCTCAGTCACATTTATGGACAGACCAACCCCAATGTCCCATGACTCAGCTTCCTCCATGGAAGATGTGCCAGTGGGATTGAGAAGGTCTGAGAAGTATTCCTTCCACCTCTTGATGGCATCACTGGTTGAGGTCAGCAGCTCCCCACCTTCACTGAACAGTGTTAGTAAAGAGCTGTTTTCCCCTCCTCAGCTGCCTGATGGTTTGCCAGAATCTCCTCTGAGCCGACCGAGCCTCTATCCAACCAAACTCCTCCCACATCCAAGTGATGATGAGGATGGATTTTTGAGGATAGCCACCACGATAAGCACCGACAATCTTGCAGCCACAGCTCAAGGCAGCCACCTCAACAATTGGGACACGAAACATAGCCCATTCAGACTCAATGTCCCCCGCCTCAGCTGGGATGTGGTTAAAGCTCTTCCGGAGGTGTGAGTTGAACATCTTTCTGACAGGTTCTTCTGCCAGGTATTCCCAGCAAAACCTCACTACACATTTGGGTCTACCGGGTCTGTCCGGCATCTTTCCACGCCATCTGACCCAACTCACTAGCAGGTGGAGATCATTTGACAGGTCAGCTCCTCTATTCACCTGAGCGTACAAAACAAACGGCCGCAAATTAGATGACATGACTACAAAGTAAATCGCCGATCTACGACCTAGGGCGTCCTGGTGACAAGTGCACTTATGGAGACCCTTATGTTCGAACAGGGTGTTTGTGATGCACAAGCTATGAGTAGCACAGAACTTCAACAACAGAACACCGCTCGAGTTCAGATCAGAGGCCGTTCCTCCCAATCACCCCACTCCAGGTCACACCGTCATGACCCACGTGGACATTGAAGTCCCCCAGCAGAATAAAGGAGTTCCCAGCTGGTGCACCTTTCAACACCCTCGCCAAGGACTCCAAGAAGGCCAGATACTCTAACTGCCATTTGGTGCGTAGGCGCAAACAACAGTCAGACCATTAAAGTGCATTTATTAAGTAAAAGTTCAACTGAGACACACCTTTGCTATAATTCCGAGCAAACAAATAATTGTTGGGTGCTTTTCTTAATTTCAAAGAAACGCGCTGTGTTCCTCCTTTTTTCCTCCCTGTCTGCGCACTCCCTGAGCAATGAGGCAGCTAATACTTTTGAAATACAGCAGATTTGACCCTCAAAGTGCATTTAAAAGTTAGACCGAGACACAACTTTACTATAAAGTTGAGCAAACAAATGATTGTTTTTAGGTGGTTATCTTGTTCAATTTTGAAGAAATGAACAGTGGCGTGAATCATGTTTTGAAATACAGCTGATTTGACCCTCAAAGTGCATTTATTAAGGAAAAGTTAGACCGAGACACACCTTTACTATAATTTCCAGCAAACTAATTCTTTTTAAGTGTTAATCGTGTCAAATTCCTCCCGTGCACACGGCCGCCATTTAGCAGCCCATCGGTTTTTGGCACACCAGCTCACAGGGTTGTCAGCTGTGACGCATAATAGAGGCGACGTATACGGCAAAGCGACATATTTATGGATTTTTCCAGTTTATTAGACAAATATGGACTGATACGACTTATAGGGCAGTGCAACCTGTACGGCGGAAAATATGATAGGTGTTTTAAGTTATAATAAACATGATGGATGATTGATGATCATATTGCTTTATGTTAGGCCATTAAGAAGGAATGATTATTATTATCGTTTCATACTGGCTAGTGATCCCCCCCCTAAAACTTAACTTAGGCAACACTGTGACAAGGAGGATGTGTGAGAGAAGCGGAGCGTGCTCTATTCACACAAGGAGAGCTGTTGGTCAGGCTACTTCCTGTTGTGGTATTAACTCTAAAATAGTTACTGAATCAAATGTTACTTGTGTAGGTAAAACTAGATGTTAAAGGTATTGTGACATGATGTTGGAACTATGCATAAAGTGGCACAACATATATATGTTGTATCATTCAACTATGTTTGTTTTTACAAGCAAAATGATCAATCAATGAAAATTTGTTTCAAAGTGATTTTAAACTTGGCACCGTGTTTCGTCACGGGAAATCCGGGTACTTCCGCATGAGACGTCATGTGACGTTGGGACATGTAGCTCAGTCTATTAGAATCCAGTTTCATTGTCTTCAAGATCGCCTTTTTTTTTTGTATAACTTGAAAAATGCCGGTACGTTGTGTCGCATTTGGGTGTTCTATTATCGCCAGTGAACAAGTGAGCCTTTTCACTTCCCCAAAAGATGAAAAACTCGGGAGTCCCCCTCGCTCCCTGAACGGTAAGGCTCAAATGAATACGGCTGCAGACCTACATTAGAACCAGCTGTTTCTTGTTCGTCACTCGAACTAACTTCGGCTTCCCAAACTGAAGACAAATCGCTCAAATCTTCACTTAAATTGCTTAATTCCTCGGTTTCTATATTCTCTGTCATTGTTATTTACAATGTGCGTTCATTACATTGCGTCGGCATTTGACCTCTCCTTTCTCCACACGAAAACTGCGACGCACTGCAGTTACGTCATTAAAACAATTTTATTAAAAAATACTTTTATATATTAATTATTCGAAGCATCTGTGTACAGTACATAAAAAAATCAAAGCTAAGTAGCTCCTCTTTCTAAAGATGCCTATGTTTTAGCATATTGTCACAATACCTTTAAACAACCCGTTAAAATACACCAGAATGCAGGAAATGGCATCTACTTTATTCAAAATTGTCTGGGGAAGGACACCCAGAACCATGTCCCCCCCACATTACAAACATGCTGACACCAATGGCCACTGTGTTGCCAACATTCTTCCAGAACAGGCCGTCACCCAGAACAAAGCAGGACTCGCATAAAATACTACACATATCATGAACAAAATGGTCTTTTTCATTCGAAGTGGGTCAAATCACATGCTCGCAAGACGAAAACCTGACAAGTTGTTTATAAAATATACATTTTATTAGCAAATAATAGTAATATGTTTATTAAACATCAAAACTGTGCTTTGAAAAACTCAATTAAACTAAAACATTTTGTCTAGAAAGAGGGGCAGGTATCATCTGAGTTTACTCTTTGTTGCATGTGGTCTGTGACGAGCGTCCAAAGCGTCATAAAAACAGCAGCGGAGGACTGAGGTGGTGTCGGAGATATTCTCAGCAGCAGAGGGGAGCGACATGTTCATGCATGCATTTGTTCATAACTTTATTATTAGTAAGACAGAGTTGCCGGATCCAAGAAACAGTTGCCGGAAGCACTCTGTCAAGAGAGATCCTGGATCTGGTTGCTTGTCCCTCTTCAGAAACCAGGATAATTTATTTTTAATGGCAAAGGAACATCAGTCTCCATCCTTCTTCATTTGACTTATCTTGGCCTTCATTGATACCAACAGATCCTACAAGTTTATTTCCTGCCCAGCCTCCATCTTATTTTCCTTTCTCCATCTCCAGTTCTGGAGGTGGTGGCATGAGGTCACTCAGGTTTTTTGCATTTGAAACGGGGAGTTTCATTTGGACAGTCTCTCATAGTCAATAGTCTCATTCCTTGTTGAGGCCTTGTTTCTGTGAGGAACATTTGTAGAGACAACTTCCAGTTTGCAGTTAAAACTCCCAGCAGCCACTGCTAACTCCTCCTTGTCTTGGACTTTTCCAAGAAAGGGGCATAATGTATGGAGACCACCTCCTAAAGAGTGTGGCCTGTGGTGCCTGGTACTTAATGAGGTTTTTCTCATCATACTTTGTTTTTCTTCTGTTTTATGAAGAAACCCCCCAAAAGGAAACTTAAAAATAAAATCAACCGTTGTGAATGTTTCAGAAGTGACAGCAATGGAACAAAAATAAAATATTTAAAATCAGTGTTTGAATGTGAGTCCATCAATTTTCACGTTCCGTTTTGTAAAGTTTTTTAAATGCATTTATTTTCAGCTGTAACATCCACTCCACAAACTGGGTCCATCGGGCTAAGGGCAAAGTCTCCTCTTGTGTTTTTAATGATCAAAATAAAAATGTGTGATGACTTTATACTATCAGGGGCAAAGTTGCCAGATCCAAACAAGAGTTACCGGAACACAGCCGGTCAAAATGAGAGTTCCCGGATCTTGTTCCGGCAGGACCCAGCTCAAATTAACCCGTTTTATAGTAGTATATTTTTGTATTGTAGATGTATTTTTCGTATGTAGCATTTTTACTATGTTCTAGTATTTTAGTATTTTAATATTTTAGAAGTATTTTTAGTATGTTTTTAGTACTGTTGAAGTATTTTTAGTATGTTTAATATTTTTAATTTGTTCCTATTTTAGTAGTATTTTTAGTATGTTTTTACTATTACGGTAGTATTTTTAACATTTGTTTTTTGTATGCTTTTTAGTATTTTAGTTGTATTTTACTATTTTATTAGTAGTTTTAGTTTTTAGTAGTACTTTTAATAAGTTTTTAGTATTTTAGTAGTACTTTTAATATGCTTTTAGTATTGTTAGTATGTTTAGTCAGTGATTCTTTATGGTCATTCACACCACATGTGGTACATGTGATGGAGTAAGATTGTGTATACAGGGTCCCAGTTACATCCAACAATAAAATGTTAAAAGAAAAACAGTAATAACATCCAAGATATGAACTAACAAAAACAACTAAAAATACACCAAGCACCAACAGCATAAAAACATTACTTCGAGCAACAGCACGAACACGAGTACTGTATGTGAGCAGATGAGCATGAACGAACACATCAACATGACACCGATCAGCAGAAACATGATTTTTTTCTTTCTTCACAGTGATTATTCTGGTTAGATGCAGTACTCCAACGGCCTCAGGGTAGAAGCTGTTCCTCAGTCTAGTGGTTCTGCACTTAATGCTCCTCAACCTCCTTCCTGAGGGGAGTGGGGCAAAAGTGTATGTGCTGGGTGAGAGGGGTCCTTCATGATGCAGGTGGCCCTCTTCCTGCATCTGGAGGTGTAAATGTCTATGATGGTGGGGAGATTGACTCCAACATCTTCTGTGCAGCCTTCACCACTCTCTGTAAAGCTTATCTTTCTGCAGCTGTGCAGCCTCCATGCCACACGATGTTGGAGCACAGGATTCTCTCCACTGCACACATGTAAGAGGTGAGGACGGAGCTTCTCAGACCAGCTCGTCTCAGCCGTCTGAGGAAGTAGAGTCTCTGATGACCTTTCTTGATCAGGCTGGTGGTGTTGTTGCCCCAGCCGAGGATGTCATTCATGTGTAAACCCAAGTACTGTACTTGTAGCTTTAGACAACTTAGTATTTTAGTAGTACTTTTAGTGCGTTTTAATATCTAGTAGTATGTTTAGTATTTTAGTAATATTTATTATTTTAGCAGTATACTTACTATTTTAGAAATATTTTAATTACAGTATTTTAGTAGTATTTTTAGTATGTTTAGTATTAGTACTAGCCTGGCCCTCGCCTTCCTGCACAGCTCCGCTCAATTCTCATTAGCCTGGCCCTCGCCTTCCTGCACAGCTCCGCTCAATTCTCATTTCCCTTCACTTCACAGTCTGGGATTTCACCCACCCACAAGGATTTCTCCGGTAGATTTTTGTTCGGACCAATCAGAGAACAGAAGGGGTGGAGTTTTGGACCCTAACCCACGCCCCCACCAGTCCCAGCGCGCAGCGTCCTATAAAAGGGCTCTGCCAGCGCTCAGTCAGCGAGCAGCGGCATGTTCTCATTCAAAGCGATGCAGAACTGTTTTATATGTGACACAAATTTATTAATTTCCCCTTCTTAATCCCTTATCTGGAGTTTTCTTTTGTTTTTTTTCCCCCAAAAGTTAAGTAATCGCTCCCTCGTCCTCCTTCTCCTCCACCCTCCTGCTGAGTAAAATGAACACGGAAATGCCTCAGGTTGTCACGAGAATTAAACTCGGGTTTTATTGCTGACCGAGTCCCTGCAGATTTTCTGGTCTTTTGGTGAGCTGGACCAGCGATCCATGGTTTGATTTTATTGTATTAAAACGTTTTATAACATATAAACACAGAATTTGCGCAGCGAGAGAAAAGCTGCAGGACTCCTGGAGCAGGGGGCGGAGCAGCTGTCAGTCAAGTTCACCAGAGCACGGGGGGTGGCTCTGAGGGGAGGGAGCAGAATGCTTTCCCTGTTCAAAATATCCAATGGTTTTGTTCCTAAGCAGAGGCCACGCCTCCAGCAAGAAACGTTTTTCAATGGGAAAAGTCCAGACCCTAGTACGAAGCGAAGTGAAGGACAGGGTCTGGTTACAACCAGGCTATATTAGTACTATATTTTGTGTGTTTTTACTATTTGAGCAGTACTTTTATTTCAGTAATATTTTTAACGTGTTTAAGTGTTTTAATAGTACTTTTAGTATTTTAGTGGTACTGTTAGTATTTTTAGTAAGTTTAGCATTTTAGTAGTATTTTAATGTTACTATTTAGTAGTATTTTAGTAGTACTTTTAGTATGCTTTCAATACAGTATTTTAGTAGTATTTGTAGTATGTTTTTACCATTTTAGTTTTTTTTGGTATGTTTTTACCGGTAGTATAGTACTTTAGTATCTAAAAAAATGTAAGTCTGGTCCTCTGGACATTCAAAAAAAGAAACACAAAGCACAAAAAATAAATAAACTGTAGAAATGTTTTGTCTTTCGTCCGAAAGACTTCCTCAGTCTGAGATGCTGTATTCAGCTCAGTCTTATAAATAGCACCCTCTCACAGTGGATCAACATTTTTGAATGTCCAGAGGACCAGACTTAGCTTTTTTTTAGATTTTTCTACCTGGATTATTGAGCATGCATCAGAGTGGTACTTCGTATGTTTTTACTTTTTTTATTAGTATTTAGTATGTTCCCTAACGCAGGGAAAAGCCGAAAGAAGAAAAAAAAAATAGTATTTAGTACGTTTAGTACAGTATTTAATATTTTTAGTGGAGACGGTAACATAAACATGACACATGACAAATACGTAAAGCTAACCTGAACCATCATTACTTTGAGTAATAACAAAAAAAGGTTAACTCATGTTATCTGGACCAGTTTCTTGAAGTGTGAACCTTTATGTTCCCCATCCAGAGGACTTCATCAGTCTATGGACTGCCAACAAGATCTGTCCCATAGGTAGCCTTCACTAAGGTTTCAAGTCTCCTGTTGGAATCTCAGACGAAGTCTTTTTAACACGTGCAAACATGGCCCATCAGTCCAAAACAATCAATCATGTACAACAATCAAATGTTTTAGGCCAGATGGCCAACTTGCTACTCTTGACGGTTCTCCGGATGGGAAACGAAACATTCCTCAATTAAAGAAACTGGTCCAGATGACACGATTCAACCATTTTTGTTATTTGGATGATTGAGCTTACAAACCCTTTACTTTGAGTAATCTTTAGCACAGACAGACAGACAATGATTAATCAGACTGAACAAAGACCCGATGAAGCCTCAGAAATGTCTTAAAATTCATCTTTATTGACTGCTGGGACCTCCAGGAGAAATAAAAACAACGTAACACGTCCACTGGGGGTTAAGCAGACCCGTCTCCAGCAGAAGGCCTGTCTGTTCAAGCTAAAGAAGTGGTTGGAGCTGCTGCTCAGTAGTCACTGGTTAACCAGAAGGAAAAGCACTAAACAGAAGAGCCCACCTGATGAGCTTCCAGTTTGTCTAAATGTGAGGGGTCAAAGGTCACAACCTGAAACTAATCATGTGGAAAACAAATGAGCTTCTTCCTCACAGACCTCCTCCTCTACTCGTTCTTCTTCTCCTTGTGCTTCAGCAGCTTGTTGATCTCCCTCTTGGCCATGGCGGTGTACTTGGTGATGAAACCATGTTGGTTCAGGCCCGGCAGCAGCAGCAGGAAACTCACTGCGTCCACATTAAAACAGGAAACAGGAAATGGTCAGCTTTACAACCTGCTGCCTCTGCTCCGGATCATCTCAGAACCAAACACAGCTGAAGAACTAAACAAGGAGCAGAACTCTGGTCCGAGCTCAGCTCTTCAGCTCGTTACGAGCCTCAACACACTTTAATCGTTACCTGTCCCAGAGGAACTGTTCTCACTCTATATGAAATAAAAGGTTCTGATCCAACTGGATTTACTTTCTACAACCAAGAAAGAACAAGTGTGTTTAGTCTGAAGGTCTTAGTTAGTCCTCCCATGACAGGCTCAATACTTGTGCACAATTTCACCTCCAGATTACCGTAATTCTCGAGCTACAGAACACACCTGTCTCCAAGTTGCACACACTAAATATAAGATAAATCATAATTTTGTACATAAATAAGAGGCTCCAGTTATTAAGCCGAGGGCATCCACCATTCATGATCGGAGGTGCCCCGCTCCGGACGGATTAAAAAAAACTTTTATTTAAATATGACATGCAGAAAGTGGAATTCCTTTCTTCTTCCTGTTGAGCGAGTAAATACAAGCAGGAGGAAGGTGAAGAGGACACCAGAACACAAAATAAAGTTCCTGTATTTTACTCATCCAGGGGACTTTTTTTTTTGTGAAAGAAACATCACTCATCTTATCTGGGTCTTTAGTTCTGGTGAAACGTTAAAAACAGGAAACGATGTTGGAACCTCTGAAAAGGACCGTTTGTCTCTCCGGGTCGGTCCGAGCCCGACTCACCTGTCAGGTAGGTGAGGAGCAGGTTGTGGACCTGCTGCCCGATCCATGCAGCCGTCAGCAGCCCGCTGATCACTGAGGCGAAGTACTGCAGAGACACAAGCCGTTACCAGAACCCGGGTCAACAGAACCAACCTTAGCTCCCGACTAGGGCTGGGCGATATGGACCAAAATTAATATCTCGATATTTTAAGATGAATGGCGATATACGATATACTGTATCTTTTTTTTTTTTTCATAAAATATATTCCTGAGTCAAAGCTTTGTTCCAGTTTTCACACAGACATTTATTAACAGCTGTAACTAACTACAAATTAAATGTCTAAGAAATAAACTATTCACATATATTAAAGTTTTGTTTTAGACTTTTTTTAAACTTATTTTAACTTATTAAATAATCATCCTCCCCAGCTGCGCCGCTTTCACTATGTTAGTAAGCGTGTGTGAAGCAGAACGTGAGGGCCTGCTTGTATTCGGGCAGAAAAAGAACCACGTGGATTTTCAAGTCTTGCAGTGAGAGGAGGTAGCACCACATTAACAAAACAGCAGCTTATCACATCACTAAAGACGCGGTCCTTAACAGCTAACAGCTGTTTTGCTAGCCGCTCATGCCTGGTCCCCACCAAACTTGTGGGAACGCTCCTGCCGTCCCCTTTTGGCCGCTTGTCACTGATGCCAGGCACCCACTGGGACGCGTCTGATGACACGCACTAGGGGGAGGCAGAGGGTCATCAGTTGTTGTGTTTTCATGCTGCTGGCAGATCAAATCAGCAACACGTGACCCCCGCTCCTACTGGAGTGGGTTTTCTACGAGCCGAACTGCATCTCAGACAGTCTTTGTTGAGATTAAAACATTTTTTTTATGTTTGGGGTGATCAAACGCTGGAGTGGACAGGAGCAACTGTTTAAAATGCCAAGTTTCTTACCGGAGTTTAGTTCCAATTCATGGAGGCTCGATCAGGTAAGTTTAAAAAGTCCAAAAAAAGTCCCGTTGTCGTTGTGTCATCACATAGCAGAGGCTCTCCCGACTGTTTGCTGGACGCGTCGAGCCACCAGAGATCGAATTTTATGACGTTGGCGGCTCGACGCGTAGGTTGCTTTGGACGCGCGCGTGCGTGGAAAGGAACTGCCGTGTGCCGGCGCGCCGCTTCAATCACTCAAAACGCGCCGCTTCACGGTTCGCCGTGCCTCGACTCGTCTCCACATAGACTTTGAATGTAAACCGGCCGCTTCAGCCGCCTGACAGGGGTCCGGTGGGTACCAGGCATAAGAAACATGTCTTTAGTGATGTGATAAGCTGCTGTTTTATTGACGTCACCTCTCATAAATAAAGGCACAGCACAGGTCATTTTTTCTCAGGGAACGAAGCTTCACAGCCGGAGCCGCAGCAACAACTTTAACACACGCTTCATCCTCCACTTCATAGTGCCATTTTAAATAATGAATAAAGTTCATTGCGCTTGAACATTTTCATCAGGACTTGTTTTTGGCGTTGTCTACAGAAAATATTTTTCTGCTGCACATCTGACAAATTAAATCTGAACCATCTGCAAATAACACATTTGTTTTTTCCTGCTCACCAGTTCTGCAACTTGCTCTCAAATTGTGGCTGCTACGTGCCGCAGGCAGCGGCTCCACCTGGAGAGAAGCAGGAAGCGGGGGGAGAGCGCGTAGGTAGGGGCTGGGTTTGTAGTAGGGCTTTAACAGACTACTCGAGTAATCTACACATCGATTCCTAGGACATCTATCAAGTTTTTTTATTTCACGTCGAGTACCGTATTCGTAGTGACGTCATCACGTCGCAGTTAAACAGAAAATGAATCCACTTCCTGTTTGGAGCGCGTTGCGAACAGGTGTTACACCAGGGGGCGGTGTTGCATGCGGTCCAATTGACCGAACCAGAACCAGCTTCACAAACAAAAAGCAAAAAAGATGAATCTCTAAACCTATGAAAAACCTATAAACCTATTCATTTTTAAAACTAAACCTAATGTGTACCACCGCTGGCAGTGGTGCAGGGTGGTCAGTGGTCGACCACCCCACTGTTTCGTTTTTGACGTGCTGCACGTTACTTTCACTTTTGCATCTTAATAATAATAATAACTACAGGTAGTCCTCGACTTACGACGGCCTCGACTTACGACGACGTCGCGGTTACGTCACGCATCTCCCATAAAAATTTTTTTTATATATATATTTTGAAATTTTTTATTTTGAAAACCGAGTTCCGAATTCCTTCCAGTTTTGACAGCAGTAGCTTGACGGCAGGGGGCCGGACCTGCAGACCTTGGACCGGCAGACAGACGAGGAGGGACGAGCTAACATGCTAACAGACCTTACTGTAGAGCTGTGGACCGCGCGAAGCAATGGAAAACTACAGGCAGCTGCAGAGCATGGAGGAACAACGAGCTAACATGCTAAAAGGCGGAGGAAGGCTTCACCAGCTCCCAGTAGGTTATTAACTCTTTTTCCTTTCATTATGGCTCCAAATGTATGTGTTTTTTGATGATTATGTAGGGTAATGTGTTAGGATAGGTTAAGTGCTTGGTAAAATACAGAATTGTACGTATAAGGTGCAGTTTGGACGCATTTTCCAACTTACGACGAAATTCGACTTGCGACGTCACGTAGGAATGGAACTGTCGTAACTCGGGGACTACCTTTATATATGATCCCAATGTTTCGTTGGTCTTTTTTTTCGTTAGTAATAAATGACTTTTTTGCTTTTTTACTTATTTTTGCATCTTAATATCCTATGACATCATCAACTACCGTATTCGTCGGTATATAACACACCGTTTTTTTTGCTCATTTGAATGTCCTGCGTGTTTTACACCGAAGCGTGTTATTTATGGATTTTTTCCCATATTTTTAGACCCATTTTTGGCTCTGATTCGCCGTTTTTCATTTTGGGCAAAAAATGGTGCAGTACCACTTTTGTCCACTAGGGAGACACTTCCAGACTGTTTCTAGCTCATGTGTCCGAAAAAAGCCTCCTCTGGTCGGACTGACTGACTCCTTGAGCTTTATTATGTTAATGTCAAGTTAAAGAATTATGTACTCGTTCAACCCCTAGTTTGTAGTGAGGGAGAGGGGCCGTGTGGGAAAAGAAAGAACAGAAGCGCTGGCGGATTTTCAAGTAGAACTACATTGTTTATATCAAAAATAACAATTTATATTGCAAATAAAATTATATTGATGCTTTAAAAATATCAAAATATCGCCCAGCCCTACTCCTGACCCGTGTAGTCAGCCCAGAAACAGGAGCTTCAACTCACCACTTTGGGTTTCTCCTCTTTGAGGGTGCAGAGACGCTTCCCCCAGCCAACGACCCGACGCCGAGTCCTCACCAGGGTACCACAGATCTCATGGAAGCGCTGCTGCTGCTCCGTGGTCCTGCACACAGACAAGTCCAGTCTCAGGAACCGGTCCACGCTGGACCAGGGAAGGCTAAAGTCTATCGGTCCAAAGAAAAGGACACGATCAGTCCGAATCCAATCAGAACCTCCTGCTGGAGGATTTACATCCTGCAGAGGAATCTAGACCGGGGCATTAAGGTGGGATGTCCCAGGGGAGCGTCCTAAATGTCCCCAGATTATCTCGCATGTCCTGATGTTGGACTTTAACATTTTCAAACAGTCCCAAGTCCTACTGAAGACCACCGGTTCTGCTAATTGTTTCTTCCTCAATTTCCACGGTCTCCTTCATGCTTGCTCAAGATGAGAGTTCTGTGATAAAGTTAAACTCAAAGCAGTCTGCTCCGCACATAAATAATATTAAATTAATATTAAATTATTATTTTATATATGAATATTTCTGTTCAGTGCCCTGAAACGACTTCTGTTGTGACTTGGTGCGTTATAAATAAACTGAATTGATAGCCGTCCTTACAGAAATGAGACTGGGGGAGGGGGGGTTGTTTAGAGATCAAAGACAGATTAAAGGTTCAGGACCCCTCTGAGGCTTCTGACCTTTAGCTTCTGCTGAACCAGCTCTGCCTATTTCAGTCCCTGCTGTAACCAAGCCTAGTGGGACCAGAACCAGCAGAACAGCTCAGTGACACCCCCACACCACCACCGCAGGGTCAGAGCTGCAGAGTGTGAAACTAAAATCAGCTGAGCTGCAGATTCAACCAGGACTGGAACAAAGAGAAATAACAATCTGGCCTCAAGATAGTTCCCCCTTGTTGAGAGACTGTTTTGAGAGGACAAACTGGTCTGTTTTCAGAGAAGCAGCCACTGATGGAAGTTCAGTGGACATGGAACTGTACGCTTCCTCAGTCCTGGGTTACATCAGTACATGCTCTGAAAATGTATCCATAAAAAAATATGTGAAATCCTACCCGAACCGGAAACCCTGGTTAAATAAAGAAGTTCACGCCTTGCTAGCAGCCAGAGACACTGCATTCAAGTCAGGAGATAAAGTGGAACTGAGAAAGAGCAGGAATGAACTGAAGGATGGCATTAAGAAGGCCAAGGCCACGTATGCACAGAGGATCGAGGGACAGTTCACCTCACAAGACCCACGGAGCATGTGGAAGGGTATTAAATGCATAACAGATTACAAAGGCAAAAACAAACAATGCCCCAGGGACCCATCTCTGCCTGATGCCCTCAATAAGTTTTATGCACGTTTTGATGATCCAAACAGACCTGCTAGCACCAGACTCACCTCATCACCAGATGAAGAGCATCTCAGGGTGTCCGCAGCAGAAGTGAGAGGCAGTCTCAGAAAGATTAATCCTCATAAAGCAACCGGACCAGACAACATCCCAGGGAAAGTTCTGAAGGAATGTGCGGACCAGCTCTGTGAGGTGCTGGCTGACATCTTCACCACCTCACTTGCACTGGAGTCAGTTCCCACCTGCCTGAAGACCGCGACCATCATCCCAGTCCCAAAGAGCTCCACAGTGACTGGTCTGAATGACTATAGACCGGTGGCCCTCACCCCGATAGTCGCTAAATGTTTTGAGAAACTGGTCATGTCCCACATCAAGGCAACCGTCAACATCAATGAGGACCCTCATCAATACGCATACCGTGAGAACCGATCAACAGAGGACGCCATTTCTTCCGTGGTCCACACTGCTCTCACCCACCTGGATCAGAAAGACTCATACGTGCGTCTGCTCTTTGTGGACTTCACATCTGCCTTCAACACCATGATCCCCCAAACTCTGATAGACAAACTATCTACACTTGGACTAAGCCCCTCTATTTGTAACTGGGTACTAGACTTCTTAACAGACAGACCACAGTCCGTGAAGATCCACAACTTCTCCTCCTCCACCATAACCCTCAGCACTGGCTCTCCTCAGGGATGTGTGCTGAGCCCCCTTCTGTTCACTCTGCTCACATATGATTGTACAGCCACACTTCCAGGCTGTCATATTGTTAAGTTTGCAGATGATACAGCGGTGGTGGGATGCATCACAAACAATGATGAGTCCAGCTACAGACAGGAGGTGGAACACCTGGAGAGCTGGTGCAAAGAGAATAATCTTCACATGAATGTGAAGAAGACAAAGGAGATGATTGTGGACTTCAGAAGGAACAAACACACCCATGCCCCACTGAAAATAGGTGGGTCTGCAGTGGAAGTGGTCTCCAGCTACAAATACTTGGGTGTACACATGAATGATAACCTCAGCTGGAGCAACAACACCACCAGCCTGATCAAGAAAGGTCATCAGAGACTCTACTTCCTCAGACGGCTGAGACGAGCTGGTCTGAGCAGCCCAGTTCTCACCTCCTTCTACAGGTGTGCAGTGGAGAGCATCCTGTGCTCCAGCATCAACGTGTGGCATGGAGGCTGCACAGTTGAAGAGAGGAAAGCTCTGCAGAGAGTGGTGAAGGCTGCACAGAAGTCTGTTGGAGTCAGTCTCCCCACCATCACAGACATTTACACCTCCAGATGCAGGAAAAGAGCCACCTGCATCATGAAAGACCTCACTCATCCAGCACACTCACTCTTTGCCCCACTCCCCTCAGGACGGAGGTTGAGGAGCATCAAGTGTAGAACCACTAGACTGAGGAACAGCTTCTACCCTGAGGCTGTTAGACTCATGAATAAATAAAAATAAAAAATAAACACTGCAAAATATCACATCATGCTGATGCTGATCTGTTTTCTTGTTGCTGTGTTCATCTGTGTTCATCTGTGACCATCTGCTCATACAAACTCATGTTCGTGCTGCTGT
>JBBPBX010066328.1:0-17090 GCA_038048925.1 Garcialebias charrua | reverse complement strand
TGGTTTAAAATAAATAAATTATCATTAAATCTAGAAGAAAACTAATTACATGATATTCGGTAATAAAAAGAAAACTGTTGATGTTCCACTCAAAATTGAGGATGTTGAGATTTGTAGAGTGAGTGAGGTGAAGTTTTTGGGTGTTATCATTGATGACAAACTGACATGGAAACAACACATAAATTCTGTAAGAATAAAAATAGCTAAATCGATTGCAGTACTGTACAAAGTCAGAGACCTATTGAATGATAAAGCTCTGTATTTGTTGTATAACACAATCATTGTTCCACACTTAATCTATTGTATTGATGTTTGGGGAATGCGTGTAAAACAATCACAAAGCCTATTTTTGTATTACAGAAAAGAGCTGTAAGAATTATCACTAGAAAACATTACTGTCATCCATCAAGTACATTATTTTATCAACTGAAGTTATTGAAGTTCCATGATTTGGTAGACTATAATATTTTATCAGTTATGTATAGGGCTCAAAATAATGCATTACCTTTAAATATCCAAATGCATTTTGTTAAAAGACAAAGTTGTTATAATCTTAAGGGGACAGAGATGTTTGTAAAACCACAATTCAGAACTAGTTTGAAGGGACGTTCTACCTCAATCCAGGGAATTAGATTATGGAATGGCTTGGAGAATGTAGTTAAAAATGCCAAGTCAATGTTTACATTTAAGAAAATGATCAAAACTAAATTGTTAAAAAAATATATATGAAGTAGCGTAATGTGTATTGTATTAGTTAGAAAATTAGAAAGAGTTATTCATTTTGTACTGTTACTGGAAGATTATTATTGTTTGAACTGATTGTTTGAAAAAAGGGGCAGATATAATAAGATTTTTTCTTCTTTCTGCTACCTTTCATTTTTTTATATTTTGTACGTTATCATTTATGGATTGTTTTGTATTGTTTTTTGTTAAAAAAAAAAAAAAAAGAACAAATTTAATAAACATAAAAAATTTCCGCTCGACTCTTTGGTTAAAAAGTTTAACCAATCTGATTTATCTCACAAAGATAAAGAGACTGAGCTCCAATTAGGCTGCAGGGTGGAGAAACGCCATCATCACATTCTTTGTGTTTCGCTACGATAAGAGCTCGCAGGGTTTTATCTCGTGGGGAGGATTGTCCGACGTTGTCGCGGCAACAGGAGACATTGTGGAAAATCACAGCATCAGCCTCCAAAAAGGAGAAACCTGTGCAGGAAAAGGCGTAAACCTGCTGAGCCGATCTTCCTTCAGGATTAGGAAAAATGGTCAGTGATTTTGAAGGACAACAAAAAAGTGTCTCTGTAAGCAGCAGTCAGCAGCGATGCAACCTTCAGCAGTGACCTGAAGCTGACAGCTCAGAGCCTCAGGGCACGTGGAGGAGACGACCCGTGGAGCGGACAGCCACAGAAGACGCTTTGCAGAGTCATCCCTCCAGTTTGCACTTTTTATGTTCGAGTCGAAGAAGAAAAACAAGGCGCTAAAGATAGAATAGCATTTCAAGACACGTTTCTTTATTCGGAGATAGCAAAACTATATTTATTTACTTACCAACAATAAGCTTTTATAAATTCCCAACAATCCTTCTCATGAGATTAAAATGAAAACCTCTCATTTTCATTCATTATTCATTGAAGCCCATTGTTTTCAGATTAGCCAGCTCTGCATTTCTCTTTCATTTCCCCTCGGAGCTGTCTTACTGATGCTGTTTTCTGGGGCAGAGCGACTTCAAAGAGCCAGATATTCATGCAGCATAAAACAGGGGGAGGCTTGGATTCAGATTAGGGACATCTCTTAGGAAAAACGGCGCGCCAGTTGGACTAGCCGCAGGCAGGAGAGCTGAAAAGGCTCAGATTCTCAGATCTCCTTATATAACCGTTGCACTGCATTGTGAAATTTAAACCAGTAAAAATGCTTCCCACTGGGGCGCCTCGTTACCTCATGTGGAAGGTGGATGGAGGACCTCTGCACTCCGTCTCTGCGGTGGATTCCCAAAAGGAAAGGCACGGGGGCATCCAGGAGGTGGAGCAGCGGAGTAGAGATGATGGGCAGATAGATGTGCTGCCACTGAAATGGAAACAGCAATGTAGTGACGCCCTCTGCCACCGCCATTAAACGCTGGTTATCTGGAGGGATGGGAGACGAGGGTGGGGGGAGGAAACATTGGAAATTAATTTATCACCTGAAAGCACCCAGAGGTTTTTATTTAGAAGCAGCCCGGGCAGCATTTTAATTATACCGCCAACATCAGCTTCTCTTCTATTGAACCCTCCTGATAACATCCTGCGGAGCGTTCTGGAGAGTTCCAGCTGTTTTATTCTGCAACAAAACTATTATTGTTAGGATTTAACTTGGTCTATACAAGAAAAGCTGCTTTGCAATAGGTTAAATGTTAAAATTGTAGAATTTATGTTTGATTGATTATTGTCAATAAATGTGTTTTTATGTGCTTTTTTTTTAGCTCATGTTCATTGTGTTGCAATGAAAACATCCAAATGTCATGACTGAAGAGTAGTCGTGTGTTCTTTTTTAGCAGATGTATTAAAAAAAGATAAGCTATTCAAATGATCGGCGTAACTTTAAAGAACATACAGTATACCGTAGTATTATGATTTTTTTAAGCTACAAGTTATATTTTTTACACTACAACACATTTTTATGCTTTAAATATAAAAATCTCTAGAGTTGGTGCAAAACAACGCTTGTCTTTTGTTTGAGATGTGACAAATTAGCTGTCAGGCAGGCGTGGCTCAAATGTGACTGTACGTAAAAAAGACAATAAAAGCATTTAAAATTTTGAAGTGCAGTTCTGTTGAAAAGGGCAATAATAATTTACATACAGGTACTCCCCGACTTACGGCGGTCTCGACTTCACGAACGACTTTACGAAGGCGCTCCCATTGATAAAATACGGTACAGAAACGAAACTTACAGGAGAAACAAAACTTACAGGAGGGAGGGAGGGGCTAACATGCTAACAGACGTTGCTGTAAACGCTGTTGACCGCGTGAAGCTGCAGGAGCTCGGAGGTGCACTAGCTAACATGCTAACAGATGGAAGAATTCACCAGCTACCAGTAAGAAATAAACTTTTTTTCCTTCATTATGGCTCCTAAATGTATGTGGTTTTTGATAATTATGTAGGGTAATGTGTTAGGATAGGCTAAGTGCTTGGTAAAAATACAGCACTGTACGTATGAGGTGCCGTTTGGACATATTTTTTACTTATGATGATTTTCGTGTTACGAACGGGCGTAGGAATGAACTCGTTCGTAAGTCGGGGAGTACCTGTATTTTCATGTTGTAGATAACTCTTTTTGGAAAAACAAGTTTAATTCCGACTAAAGTGATGAGCTAATGGCTAGTCAGAGTAGACCAAAGTGGATTGCTGCCATCTTAACTCCAACTGGAACAAAATCACAATGTTTTATGCAAAGTCAACACCTGGTTTAGATAACAGAAGAGTATAGAGGGAGTGAGGAAAATGTGACTTTATTGGAGGCGATATCTTCACTGCAACTTTACGGAAGCGTATTGCAGTTAACCATGAAAAAAAATTGGAGCTTATGTAGTAATAACGTGATACGTATGTAGTAATAACATGATATTATGTAGTAAAAACGTGATACTATGTAGTAATAACGTGATATGTATGTAGTAAAAATGTGATACTATGTAGTAAAAACGTGATACTATGTAGTAATAACGTGATACGCGTATGTAGTAATAACGTGATACTATGTAGTAAAAACGTGATACTATGTAGTAAAAACGTGATACGTATGTAGCGTGATAAGTATAGATGTAGCATGCACGTAGCCAGTATTTTAGGAGGGGCGGTTCCTTTAAATATATAGTAGACCTGCAAAAAGCCACATGCCTCGTTGGCATAATGGAAAGCACGTCTGCTTTCCGCTCCAACGACCCGGGTTCGATCCTGACCTGGTTGAACTTATTTTACTTTTTTATTTTTTATTGGATAAATAAAATAAAAAAGGAGTTTGTGTTAACCACAGGCATATTAAGTCTATGGTGTTAACCGGTTCGACATTAGCGGCGTCTCCATACCTTCTCTTTCCACCTCTCTTAACACAGAACTTGTGTTGTGCGGGAGTTGTAGGCGGGACCACAACTCCCGCACAACACAAGTGAGAAAGCGAGTGGTGAGAAATACAGCGGAGTCAGGAACTTACCCTTAGAGTAGAGCAGGACTTGTGTCTCCAGCAGTGCACAGGTAAGAAGCTTCACCATATTGTCCACGCTCAGCAGGGAGAAGACCTCCCCAAGAGGATAGTCTCCAAGAGGAAGCTCTCCAGGCTCGGGCCGCTGGCAAACGATGGGCCGCTGCACCCCATGGAACCTCAGTGACCGCCCAGGTGGAGGCAGAGGCACCTCATACAGGATGTTATAGATGTAGCTCTCCAGAGGGAGGGGCGGTGCCGTCTGTGACGTGACGGCCAGGTGAAGCTGAGCCAGAAACTGTCGAGAAGCTTGCAGGAAGGGGAGCGGCGTGATCAGGCAGAGGGCTTTGGACACATACAGGGTGTCGCGCGACGCATCAAAGGAGCTCACGCAGCCGAGGCAGCCAGAAGCCCCGGCCAGAGACTCGGCGTCCGACTCCTCCAGGCTGCTCACGAGCGAGTCCATGCTGGAGGAGGAGGGCGAGGAAGCAGAGGAAGATGAGGAGGAAGAAGGCGAGGAGGATGAAGAGGAGTGGTGTTCCACGTGGTGCATTTGATGGAGCGTCTGCATGGCAGTGATAATCTGAGCACTGGTCACCTCCTCGTAGAAGGTGTGAACGAAGCCGTAGGAGCGCGTTCCGTCGTCGGAGGTGACCGTAAACGAGTGGAACCAAGGGTCCAGTCGGTCTGCTTGGGTGCCGAAGGAGAGACCTCGGGGCATGCAGAGCTGGAAGGAGCAGCAGAGACACGTCAGAATCAAGTGGGAATGCAAAGCTAACCATTAATGGCGAGCTCTAATACTTATCAAACGGGCTTCGTTACACTGAAGTCAGACTGAAACTCACATCCCTTCCCTGTCCCTTCAGACACTTCATGATCTGGTTTCAACTTACCGTATTTTTCCGGAATATAGGTCGCATTGTCCAATTTTTGCCAAAGAATTGGAAAAATCCATATATAGGTCGCACCTGAATATAGGTTGCACCTACGTCAAAATGTGGACCGTGTTTAGCTCTGCTGCAAATGTCTCTTCCACAGGAGCGCACAGCAAGGCTTTTAAGAAGATTAACACTTAAAAACAATTAATTGTTTGATAAAAATTATAGCAAATATGTGTCTGAGCTGAACTTTTCTTTAATAAATGAATAATTTTAGCAGGATAAACACCTAAAAAAATATATTTGTTAGCTGACATTATTGTAAGAGTGTGTCTCAGTTTAATTTTTGTTAATAAATGATTACTGAAGTAAACACGAGGGAGCCACCAGATTGTGTCTTTAAACACATACGGTGCCACCCAGATGTAAAGGATTTTATCAGGGGTCAGTATTAAGCTGACCTCTTTATCCTTAATTAATTTACTTATTCAGATTGAATAGTAATTTCACGGATTCTTTTCTTTTTCAGTTTACCCAATATTTCTGTGATCTTTATGATGGATAAGTAAAACGGAAGTCATAGAGTGACAATGGACACGTTAACTTAGTTTGATATGTCAAAGACACTACCATTTATTTAAAATAAATCAACTAAATTAACACCATTACACTTGATTGACATGATTTCACTTTCTTTCAATTTAACACGTCAGCACAGTTAAATTACAACACAACAGACATAAATACTGGATGTTAACATATTTAGTCTGAGGGCTCTATGACTTAAATAGTTTCCAGCTTAGAATTGAGGGGAAAGAGGTAGGAGGAAAGATGGAGAGATGGTTTAAAGGAAATTGTCTTGAGCATGTTACCAGAAGTGACACTTCCCATCCGACTTCTGCTAAAATCCAGGTACGTTTGTAAACAGCTCTTTACCTTCGACGACGAGTCTGATAAAGAGATGACACCAGCCTTTCAGATGCACAGAGTCCTTCAGGCCCAGCACGTCCGAGCTGGTTCTCGTTTACGTTTTCAACGTCTCCTGGTTTCGCGTTGGTCATCAGAAAATGTGTCAGCTCCTGGCCTCTGACTTCAAGATAAACTTATTCCAGGAAGGAATAAACAAAGTTTTGAGCTTACGCTCGTTCTAGGTGGACTATAACAGCATGTTATTAGTCCTTAACTGGATGACGTGCCCTTAGCGTGTGACTAAACGTCCACCTAGCTCTTTGGGAAAAGTTCACATCTCTTTGAAGTTCCCAGCAGACTCCCTTTTTGACGACAGCCCGGTAAGAGAGAAGACCTTGTAGCTTTTCAGATGCACGGGTCCTTGTGGGAACCAGTACCTCTGAGCAGGTTATTCGTTTACCTTCCAACGTCTCCTGGTTTCGCGTTGGTCATCAGAAATGCGTCAGCTACTGGCCTCTGACTTCAAGATAACTATTCCAGGAAGGAATAAACAAAGTTTTGAGCTTACGCTTGTTCTAAGTGGACTCATAACAGCATGTTATTAGTCCTTAGCTGGATGACGTGCCCTTAGCGTGTGACTAAACGTCCATCCAGCTCTTTGGGAAAGTTCACATCTCTTTGAAGTTCCCAGCAGACTCACCAGTTCCAGCAACAGCTTAGAACTTTAGGAAAGATCCCCGATGAGAGAGACTTGTCTCTTTTTCATTGGTCCGTGGACCAGCGAGGAGTTCACTTGTTGTTATCAAGATTCAAGGTGAAATTCACAGCAGAGTGAAAATGTTTTGGAAAGACAGAGAGTGCTGGAGCCCTTCTCATGAAAACAACGGATTAACTGTCTTCTGACTTTCTAAACAAAACGGCCGGGTCTCTCTGACCCGAGTCTTCAACTTTCACACAGCATTGGACACAGTTTAACTCTTACAGAATAACACAGCTTAAAAGCACACATCATGAAAATGACAAAAGTTATTCTTTTGATTACATTAGAATAAAATCAAAGATAGAAATAGTCTCTTTTGGTGACTATGTTCTCAGATTACAACTAATGGAATAATTTGTAGTAAATGTCTTGCTTTACTGAGAGGTCAGTAAAGGTCATCTCTGGAACAGTTCAAAAATACACAAGTGTATCAAAGTGGACACGGTCATGCCCACTACATTACAAATCAGCTTATTTTATAAAAAGCCATAAATAGGTCGCACCTGAATATAGGTCGCACGGCATGCAAAAATGATTTAAAAAGCTGCAACCTATATTCTGGAAAAATATGGTAATGTGTCTTTCTGCATCTTCTAATTGATTCTAAGGCTGTCCTAGAGTCTGAGCTGCCACAGAAAGAACAAGATTTTACAAAAATAACAATTTCTGAATCTTAGACCGAGCCCAACCAAAATCAGAGCGTCCGCTCCGGACTGAACAAGAAAAACACACAGCTGAAGCCACGGAGCTCAAATATTTACTGAGAAGTTGCTAAACTTCATCGTAAGAAATCCTTCATTTTCTACAGCTGATGGCAGTTGGTCATTAATTACAATGACGTTTAGCAACTTCTCGGTAAATATTTGAGCTCCGTGGCTTCAGCTGTGTGTTTTTCTTGTTCAGTCCGGGGCGGGCGCTCTGATTTCGGTCAGCCGCTCTCAGCCTGCCCCTCCACCGAGACGGTGATGCGGCTGACCGGGATGCCTGTGTTTCAGTTCAGCGAGAGTGGCATCCCGCTGAAGCCCCGGAGCTCGAATGTCCAACATAAAACTAACTTCACCGTGTCTAAAAAAGCCAAGTCTGGTCCTCTGGACATTCAAAAAACAAAACAAAACAAAGTAGTTTTGTTTTTTGAATGTCCAGAGAACCAGACTTAGCTTTTTTAGATTTTTCTACCTGGATTATTGAGCATGCATCAGGGTAACTTGACCGTGGTTTAATGTGGCGCTATGGCTCTGCAGACATTGCACGTTGCTGCCTTGTGGTGTTTAGTGTAAAATACTTCCACACAGCGGACATGTTACGATGAAATGTTGGCTAGCTGTTAGCTACAGTGCTACTCACTCAGTCTTCACGCTGTAGCTGGCTGCAAACTATGAAATGGATTTCCTGAATGTGAGGCGGATCTCGTTACTCTGGGTTCATGAGACACGCCTCTGTTCAGGAAATCCATTCCATAGCTTGAAGCCGCTGGTATCGGAAGCCGATACTGGCTCAGCCCCATCCCTAGACATGATTACCTGCAGTGTTCTCTCACTGAGGACTGAATAGGCAAAAGGGCCTTCTCCTACTTGGCTCCTGCTTCCTGGAATATCTTACAAAAAGATCTGAAGCTCTCGGCCTTGACTTCTCTAAATGGCTTTAGGAATCTGTTGCACTCCTGGCAAGAAACAATGCAGACATGTTCCTGTTTTTAGTTTTCTACACCGCCTTATAATATAGTTGTTTTGCTACTTTTTGACATCTTTTTTAACTTGTTTAAAAAAAAATTTTTTATCTGTATGCCTCTCTTATGATTGTCTATTGTTGTCGCTGCGGTCATCATTCTTTGTTGAAACCAGGTCTCTCTTGTAAATGAGTCATTTATTGAGGCTCAATGGGATGAACCTGCCTAAATAAAAGGTTGGAGGAAAAAATCTGCAGATTATTTTAAACTTCTAACTGGAATTAAGATTAAAAAATAAGTGGAATCAGAATCAACAAAACAGAGGATTTAAAAAAAAAATGCAACTTGAGATTTCATAATCTCTGGAATATATAATAGATTTAATTTGAAAAGGTAGTTTAATTGTTACACTTAATTTATTGCATTATAATAAAACAAATAAGTGTAAAATTTCAATGAACGTCACAAATCCACTTTCATACTTGAGTGAATAAAATAAATAAATAAATCAAAGAAAAATAAAACACTTTTTGTCTACATAGTTTGTTCAAAGCCTTGAAGTGTTGCCCAACATCTCACCATGTTGACAGCTTCTTTGTTGAAGGGGTTCTTGTCTGTGTTTTCTGGGTAATGCACCAGAACTTTGGACTTGAAGGACCGATGGAGGGGGCTCTGCTCGAAACTCTCACCTGGAAGTCAAACAGAGAGGGGTTTTATGTCACCACAGTTTTTTTTTCCAACGTCAATTGGAGCTGAATCAGATTTAAATAGAGGGAGGTCATCGCAGTATGACAGCTGCTCTCAGTAACGCAGACAAGACCACCTCGTCTGCCGCAGACCGACCATCATTTCTCGTTGGCAGCGAGGACAGTGCTGCTGTTATGAGGAGGAACGAGCCTGGCGAAGGTTATACAACTCAACTCATTAACATAAAGACAAAACATCTCCTCTCTGACACGCTGCAGCAAAAAGTCCATGTGCATCACCTCCAGGTGGAAAAAAAAACAAGAGAATTTTCAATTCTCATTAGAGAGCTCGTATATTTTATCTAAACTCCTAAAAAAAAAAAAATACAGTTCATGGGTGCAGCACAACAACTGCAGCCTCCAGCTCTGGTTGTGACGTTCTGTGAGAGCACGAGGGGATTAAAGCGCTGCAACGCATTTAAAATGTGATTCGGAGGACATAATCAGCTCATGCACCTCAATTATTCATCCACGTTTTGAGCAGATTAGCCCTAACGTTGCTCGTCTCCTTTTTCTCCGTTCTACATCATGGATGCTCAGACTCAGTGATGTCTAAGAGCAAAATCCACAACAAATTAAAACCCAACAGCCTCTTGTTGACAGGAAGCTCTGATGCAACTGCAGGAACCTACAAGGTGACGCACAGGACCCCGAGCCAGAGAGAGCATCGCTTCAAGTTAAACCGAGTCACTTGGTGGGTGGAAGGCAGTCGGTGCTCTTTGCAAGGGAAACAAATTGGAGCTGGCGCTGACTGAGAGGCCGAATCAAGACACCGAGTTGCCATGGCACCCGTTTCTGCCGTGGCCTCACAGACGGCCATTAAAACGACGCTTCTGTGCTCGTCATCGGTTATGTCATCTCTGATTACATCAGCTGGAACAATTAAAATGCCACCCTGCTCCCGATACGAGCTCCCAGCAGAGATGTGGCGCAAAAAAAAAAGACACGACTAAATGTTTGCACTGAGCGACTGAGCAGGGGAGGTGGAAGGAGGTTTGTTTTAGTGCTTGAACGGAAGCAGACATGTCTGTTTCAGTTAGCCTGTAATCACCAGCTATTAGCCCACTAACACACACTCAGTGCACGTTATTGCATCAATTATAACAGAAAGCTGCAACAAAAAACTGCAACTTGTTTTTTTTTTTTTTTATCGCCTGCTGACAAAGGTGAATTAAAATATTTTCATCTGTGTCTGTATCTGTTAGCAAAATATCCCACGAATCACTGGACACATTTGAACCAAACTAGCAGAACACAATCGCTGAATGTACATCTACAAATTATTAGTCAACCCAATTCAAAATGGCTGCCACAGCCAACTGGTCTTAGAAAACCCAAAACAGATTACAACTCAGTCAGTTCGTCAGATTTTGATCTAAACGTTATATTCTGAGCACTAACAGGCTGTGCACAATCTGGGCTTAAATTTTGCAATTGACAAATCAGAGTCAATTCTGTTTGTCTGTTGGCAAATTCATGAACCAGTGGAAAGATCTAAATGAATCTTTCACCAAATAATCATTTGATGCACATCTTCAACTGAGTCAACCGCATTCAAGATGGCCACTGCAGCTAACCAACATTGGGAAACACAAAAATGGCTGTAATGTAGTTATCTTTACAGTCAAACTAAAATTTGATGTGGGAGTAGCTGAGGCTCGTTCACAACTGATACTCTGAGCACGACTTCTCGCCGTTGATTTTTTTTTTTTTTACGGTTTCACCAAAAACAGCTGTACCTCTGCCTTTTCTCATTGTAAGACAACCTTAGTTTAAAACTCTGCCATGAAAGGTGATGGGCTAATGTTGGCCTTTGCGGCTTTAATCCTCAGAATACAGCTGCCCTCATTGCTGGACATTTTAGCGTTAAATTCTGTTTCATACTCTTCCCACAGATTAGACCATCCATCTCTGGGATTTATAGCCTCGAGTTGGCCTCCGTCCCCGAAACAGGACCGTTCTCAGTGTGAGCAGCCATGAAAGTGGGCATCACTCTCACTCTCAGGCTGAACTGTCCCATTCATCACATCGTTAAGACTGGTAGATGAGGGCAGACCTGAAAGAAGATGGCAATGACTGATGGCTACTTCATTAAAAATAGATAGACTTTTTTTGGCCATTGAAGTTGGATTAGTAAAATTAAACAAAGTTTGAAAACCTACAGGATCAAGTCTTAAAATATATTTAACTTGACTTTTAATCTATCTATGTATAGATGAGTGCATATGCTCATGGCATGATTGAATCAAGTTGTTGCTTAGGGTCCCCAATTTGAAAAGTCCCGTAAAAACTGAAACAAAGTTGATTCTAGATTGGCTGTAGTCAGATTATAACAGTGTGTGTTGGGGAAGACTTTCAGCTACTACGACGTCACATTTTAATAATAATAATAATGTCTTTTTCCTGTCATCTGCGTATGTTTCCCATACACAGACGAAATTCGTCTCTGCATTTAACCCAACCACCACCAGGTGGTGCAGTGAGCAGCCCGAAAGCGCCCGGGGAGCTGGAGAAATAGGTGTGCACTCATAGACACCACAAGGTGGGTAGTGGCCGGGGCGCGAACCCGCGTCCTTCGGGTCCCAAGTCAAAAGCCCTGCCACTAGACCATCTTAGCTCATTATCTATAAGAATGACTGAGCTGTAGGCATTTTTTGTTTTTGTTATGTTTCATATGCTGTAGCAGCCATCTTCAGTCATGTTGACCCCACAAGTTAGTTGGTTTTAGACACGTTAGATCCAGTGATTACCTTCTGAAAGTTCCATTAAAATCCATCCAGTGGTTCATATTCATATTTTGCTAACAACCAGACACAAAGGATGCATAGGGGGTGACTCTCAGCTACTGCCACCTCAGTTGTTAGCTCAGTGTTTGTAAAATTAACTGAGCTTATAGGCATTTCTGTGTTTATCAAGTTGGTTGGCTGTGGTGGCCATTTTGAACTGAGTTGTTTCCAAAATGTAAACAGTTAATCAGCACATTTCGGTTCGGTTGAATTTCAAGGAGGGTTCGGTTAATTTTCGGTACAAAAAAAAAGACAAAATAAAGACTTATAAAATTTTTATTTTGAAAATGTGTCAAATAAACAATAAATTTGTATAAAAATAAATGAAAGCAACCCATTTGGATGATATTTTAAATAAACAACACTCTTTACAAGAAATAAACGATACTAACAATATTAAAAAACAATAAATACAATAACAGCCTGAACCAGAACAATAAGCAGCAGCAGACTGTTTACAATCAAACTACCGGTACAGTAATCAACTTTTGAGTTTTTGGCCCAAAAGAACAACTTGTCCACATTTTCTGCTGAAAGCACAGATCTACCGGTAGTTGCAGTGAATATCTCCAGTGGTGGAGAAAATCATCTCAATAACAACAGTAGCAGCAGTGTGTCTGCATTTGTCCTCATTACTCACAACCTCTTCTTGGAGCTACTCCCCCAGGTGGGACAGGTCCCTGGAAAAGTTCAGAGTTCAGTCATCACAGACTTCTTAGCTGCAGGTGATCTGGTGGATGTCCCTGAAGAGGAAGAAGTCAGCTGCTATCTCTGTCCCAGACTGGAAATAAAACACAAAGAGGTAAAAAATAAAAAATAAAAAATGAGTTAATAATATTATAATTTTTAATTAAAAAGGTTAATTAGATAATAATAATAAAACAAGAATACCTCTTCTTGAACGGTTGAGGTGGTTAAATCTCTCGGTCATCATCATCATCATCATCATCATCATCATCATCATCATCATCATCATCAGAGCTTTAATCTGGTCCAGGGCTTGTTGACAAAATCAGTTTTAGTTTTTTCATAAAGTGCTGAACTTTTTGACTGAAGTGTTGACGTGATGGATGTTGTAACGGAGCTCAAGAATTTTAAAGCCGGTAAATCAACAACATTCAGACGTAGATCCAGAGCTTTTAAAACACACAGCTCTCACACATCTGGACACGAAAGACTCTTATGTCAGAATGCTGTTCATCGACTTCAGCTCAGCATTCAACACCATCATCCCCCAACAGCTCATCCTTAAACTGGACAGTCTGGGGCTGAACACCTCAATGTGTAACTGGCTGCTAGACTTCCTGACCGGGAGACCACAGGCAGTACGGGTCGGGAATAACACATCCAGCACCATCACATTGAATACAGGAGCCCCACAAGGATGTGTGCTGAGCCCCCTTCTATTCACCCTGCTAACACACGACTGCACACCATCATACAGCTCCAACCACTTCATCAAGTTTGCGGACGACACAACAGTGGTGGGTCTCATCAGCAACAACGATGAGACGGACTACAGGAACGAGGTGAGCCGCCTGGCCTTGTGGTGCGGACACAACAATCTCACTCTCAACGTGGAGAAGACAAAGGAGATTGTTGTGGACTTCAGGAAGAGGGATGCCCAACATGCCCCTCTGACCATCAACAGCACCACAGTGGAGAGAGTGGACAGCACCAAGTTCCTGGGAGTGCACGTCTCAGAGGACCTGTCCTGGAGCAGGAACACTGCATCACTGGTCAAGAAGGCTCACCAGCGCCTCTACTTTCTCCGCAAGCTGAAAAGGGCTGGAGCTTCAACCCCCATCATGTGCACCTTCTACAGAGGTGCCATAGAAAGTGTCCTGACCAGCTGCATCACTGTGTGGTTTGGTGCATGTACTGCATCCTGCCGCAAGAGCCTCCAGCGAAACTCGGGGAGTCTCCAGGCTCGAACCAGCAGACTAAATGAAAGCTCTGTTCATCAGGCAGTCAGGATGCTTAAAGACCGTGTAAAGTGAAATTAAATGTGTGTTTTTAGTTTGTCACATGGCATAAATATGTGTTATTAATCACCCATATAAATCTGACTGATTAAAAACATTGTTTTCCTTATAAAATTAAGTGTCAAAAATCATGAAAATACATTATTTTCCCTTGGTCTGAAACTGTGGGGGCGTGTCAGTGCAGGGAGTGGTTTCAGCGCAGTTCTGCTGCTGAGCTGAGCGAGGCAGACAGCAGAGATCCACCTCCTCCGTTTTTATCTAAGTTCTGGCTGCCAGTAGCTCCTTTTTCCAAGAGTTACGCTGTTTTTAGTGCACTAACAACTCTGGTTTTGTTTTTAAAGTTGAGGACACATAACTCCGCTGTTATGTGTTTAATAATAAGCGCTATTTTAGAAGATGAGCAGCGGACTCGCTGCACCCGGTCCGACCCGGTCACATCGCATGCGGGGTCTGTGTTGGTGATTAAAATAAAGAGTAATCACGTTGATAACTAAGTTATCTCATCTGTGTCAGCGAGTCACTGCGTTTCACGGCGCGCGTGGCAGGAGCTCAACGCACACACACACACACAAACACACGCGCGGCGCGGAGCTGCAGGTGGCCGCTCCAGCAGCAGCCTGGGTTTGTTCTGACTCCCTCCTGCGTCTCAATGTGGGTGCCCTGACCATTGCGACATCCAGGGAAGATGCAGGAACGAGGCATAATTGATTAGCTAGCTAACGATGAACAAAATATCCATGCTATTGCTATCTGATGCTATCTGCGATTCGCGAGTGAACGGCTCCACCCATGCGAAGAACAATTTATATGGCTGGAGCAGCAGGGGGTAGTGCTATACTAATGAGGACCGCGTGACGAAACGCGGTCACGTTTAAACCACGCCTAAAAAATCCTGAAACAAACATGTCTTCATACACAGTTTCATCTATAACTCCAAAATTAATTGAGCTACTATTTTGAGACTTTTTACTCATTTACAAGATTACAATTATCACATTTATAATGTTTATTTAAGAAAATGTTGAAATTCACTTTACACGGTCTTTAACTCTCTGCCTGCTCTGCCCTCCCTCCCACTTGTACTGCCTTAATCACAAAAAACTTTCACACATTACCACACAAGACAAAGATTTTAACACTGGACTCTGTGTCATCAAAACGGGTTATTCACTCAACTCACGGTCATGTGCTCATTCAGTTTGCACTTCTTATATTCGCACTAATGTTTGCATTACATTACTGCCTATAGTCATACTACTGTTTACATTTACATTTATTACTACTGTTTTCATTCAATACTACTGTTTACATTTATTACTACTGTTTACATTTATTACTACTGTTTACATTTACACTACTTTTTATATCTACACTACTGCTGATATATATATTTTTACTAGCCTTATTGCATATGCCACTTTACCTCTATACCAATATCAACTACCTCATACATATACTGTGTACATAAACTTCATATGCTGCTTTGTCACTCTATTACAAATGTCAATGCCAGAACTTTCATTTTATTTTATAGATATACTTTTTACACTTTTATACTACTATGCAAAAAACTCAGGACAGTATTACACTTTTGTTATTTCATTTTATGCTTATGTTTATTAAATGTTTAGTGTTTTAGTGTTTATTAAATGTTTAGTGTTTTAGTGTTGGTGTAACTTTTCATACTTTCATACTACTACTATGCAAAAACTACTATGCAAAAACTCAGGACAGTATTACACTTTTATTATTTCATTTTATGCTTATGTTTATTAAATGTTTTAGTGTTTTAGTGTTTAAATGTTTACTGTTGCACCGAGGGACAGAGAGAAATGCAATTTCAATCCTGTGTATGTCCTGTACATATTGCAGTTTTGACAATAAAGTTGACTTTGACTTTGAACTCCTACAGCTTGTGTTATTGCTCTGGACCGATCTGAATTACCTGATGAAGGTTGTTTAAATGCTGCTGCTGTTAGCGGTGTTTGCAACAAGCTGCTTTTCTTGCTTGTAGAAGACGTACATGTTGGGATGACGTCATTTCAATCGCGTTAACAAGTTAGACGTGTTGCTGTTGCAGATCTAATCTCCGTGAAACAACGTCGACACACAGCTTTGGATTTGCGCTCGTCTTTTAACAAGGAAGCCATAACGTTCCCAAACAGGAGACCGCAACGAGATGCTAGGCTGCTAAATGCTGCAAGATAATAGCGCCATGTTGAAACACGCCTGGGAATTTTAGTTCCGTGAGGCATATATTCTCCTGTTAATAACATTTAATGAGTGAAAAAATAACCAAAACGGTACGCAGGTGGACCGAACCGAACGTGCCGTACCGAAACGGTCCGGTACACCCACGTGTACCGTTACATCCCTAATATATATATATACAGTATACAGTATATAAATATATTATATACATATATAATATATATATTGGAGCAGTGGGTGGGCATCACAGGGTCAGCCCTCAATTGGTTCAGATCCTACCTCTCTGACAGATCCTTTTGTGTTTCCATCAACGATTTTAGTTCTGCAGTGGCGGCACTTAAATCAAAGTCAAAGTGGGGGGTTCCACAGGGGTCCATCCTGGGTCCTCTCCTATTTTCCTTATACCTACCGCCACTTGGTGCTATTTTCCGGAAACACAACATACCTTTCCACTTCTACGCCGATGACTGTGAAATTTACTTCCCCCTAAGACACAATGGTACACGCTCTATTCAACCTCTGCTCGACTGCCTGGGTGACATCAGGGACTGGATGGCTTTAAATTTCTTAACTTTCAATGAAAAGAAGTCTGAAGCCATGTTGTTCCCTCCCAATGACACAATCTCGAACCACTGCATCGACCTTTCTGCTCTAGCCCTGTCTCAAAAACAAAAAGCCACAAATCTGGGAGTGATAATGGATCATTCCATGAAACTCAACAGTCATGTAAATTTGATCATTAAATCCTGTTTTTTCCAGCTGAGGCGACTCTCTAAATTGAAGCCCATATTATCCAAAAATAACCTGGAGACAGTAATTCATGCATTTATTACATCTAGGCTTGATTACTGCAATTCACTCGTGTTTGGTATCAGTCAGACCACCATTGCACGATTACAACTGGTCCAGAACACAGCAGCCTGATTTTTAACCAGTACAGGCAAAAGAGAGCACATTACACCAGTCTTGGCA
>JBBPBX010066327.1:0-19699 GCA_038048925.1 Garcialebias charrua | reverse complement strand
CTGTCAACATCATGAGTCAAACATGGAGGTCTGCCCACTTCATGAGTCCAACATGGAGGTCTGTCCACTTCATGCGTCCAATATGAAGGTCTGTACACATCATGAGTCCAACATGGAGATCTGTCCATTTCATGCATCCAATATGAAGGTCTGTTCCCATCATGAGTCTAACATGAAGGTCTTTTCAAATCATGAGTCCAACATGGAGATATGTCCACTTCATGAGTCCAACATGGAGGTCTGTTCACATCATGAGTCCAACATGGAGGTCTGTCCACTTCATGAGTCCAACATGGAGGTCTGTCCACTTCATGAGTCCAACATGGAGGTCTGTCCACATCATGAGTCGAACATGGAAGTCTGTCCACATCATGAGTCTAACATGGAGGTCTGTCCACATCATGAGTCAAACATGGAGGTCTGTCCACTTCATGAGTCCAACATGGAGGTCTGTCCACTTCATGCGTCCAATATGAAGGTCTGTCCACATAATGAGTCAAACATGGAGATCTGTCCATTTCATGCGTCCAATATGAAGGTCTGTTCCTATCATGAGTCTAACATGAAGGTCTTTTCAAATCATGAGTCCAACATGGAGATCTGTCCACTTCATGAGTCCAACATGGAGGTCTGTTCACATCATGAGTCCAACATGGAGGTCTGTCCAGTTCATGAGTCCAACATGGAGGTCTGTCCATTTCATGAGTCCAACATGGAGGTCTGTCCACATCATGAGTCCAACATGGAGGTCTGTCCACTTCATGAGTCCAACATGGAGGTCTGTCCACTTCATGAGTCCAACATGGAGGTCTGTCCACTTCATGAGTCCAACATGGAGGTCTGTCCACTTCATGAGTCCAACATGGAGGTCTGTTCACATAATGAGTCCAACATGGAGGTCTGTCCACATAATGAGTCCAACAAGGAGGTCTGTTCACATCATGAGTCCAACATGGAGGTCTGTCCACATCATGAGTCCAACATGGAGGTCTGTCCACATCATGAGTCCAACATGGAGGTCTGTCCACTTCATGAGTCCAACATGGAGGTCTGTTCACATAATGAGTCCAACATGGAGGTCTGTTCACATAATGAGTCCAACATGGAGGTCTGTTCACATAATGAGTCCAACATGGAGGTCTGTTCACATAATGAGTCCAACATGGAGGTCTGTTCACATCATGAGTCCAACATGGAGGTCTGTTCACATAATGAGTCCAACATGGAGGTCTGTTCACATAATGAGTCCAACATGGAGTCTGTTCACATCATGAGTCCAACATGGAGGTCTGTTCACATAATGAGTCCAACATGGAGGTCTGTTCACATAATGAGTCCAACATGGAGTCTGTTCACATCATGAGTCCAACATGGAGGTCTGTTCACATAATGAGTCCAACATGGAGGTCTGTTCACATAATGAGTCCAACATGGAGGTCTGTTCACATAATGAGTCCAACATGGAGGTCTGTTCACATAATGAGTCCAACATGGAGTCTGTTCACATCATGAGTCCAACATGGAGGTCTGTTCACATAATGAGTCCAACATGGAGGTCTGTTCACATAATGAGTCCAACATGGAGGTCTGTTCACATAATGAGTCCAACATGGAGTCTGTCCTCTTCATGAGTCCAAACCAGAGGTCTGTTCACATAATGAGTCCAACATGGTGGTCTGTCCACTTCATGAGTCCAACATGGAGGTCCGTCCACTTCATGAGTCCAACATGAAGGTCTGTCCACTTCATGAGTCTAACATGAAGAACTGTCCACTTCATGAGTCTAACATGAAGGTCTGTTCCCATCATGAGTCCAACATGGAGGTATGTCCACTTCACGAGTCCAACATGAAGGTCTTTCCACGTCATGAGTCTAACATGAAGGTCTGTCCACTTCATGAGTCTAACATGAAGAACTGTCCACTTCATGAGTCTAACATGAAGGTCTGTCCACTTCATGAGTCCAACATGAAGGTCTGTCCACTTCATGAGTCTAACATGAAGGTCTGTTCCCATCATGAGTCTAACATGAAGGTCTGTTCCCATCATGAGTCCAACATGGAGGTCTGTCCTATTCATGAGTCCAACATGGAGGTCTGTCCACTTCATGAGTCCAACATGAAGGTCTGTCCACTTCATGAGTCTAACATAAAGGTCTGTTCCCATCATGAGTAAAACATGGAGGTCTGTCCACTTCATGAGTCCAACATGAAGGTGTGTCCACAAAATGAGTCTAACATGAAGGTCTGTTCCCATCATGAGTCCAACATGAAGGTCTGTCCACTTCATGAGTCTAACATGAAGGTCTGTTCCCATCATGAGTCCAACATGGAGGTGTGTCCACTTCATGAGTCTAACATGAAGGTCTGTTCCCATCATGAGTCCAACATGGAGGTCTGTCCACTTCATGAGTCCAACATGGAGGTCTGTCCATCATGAGTCCAACATGGAGGTCTGTCCACTTCATGAGTCCAACATGAAGGTCTGTCCACATCGTGAGTCAAACATGGAGGTCTGTCCACTTCATGAGTCCAACATGGAGGTCTGTCCATTTCATGAGTCCAACATGGGGGTCTGTCCACTTCATGAGTCCAACATGGAGGTCTGTTCACATAATGAGTCCAACATGGAGGTCTGTCCACTTCATGAGTCCAACATGGAGGTCTGTCTATTTCATGAGTCCAACATGGAGGTATGTCCATTTCATGAGTACAACATGAAGGTCTGTCCACATCGTGAGTCAAACATGGAGGTCTGTCCACTTCATGAGTCCAACAAGGAGGTCTGTCCAGTTCATGAGTCCAACATGGAGGTCTGTCCATTTCACGAGTACAACATGAAGATCTGTCCACTTCATGAGTCCAACATGGAGGTCTGTCCACTTCATGAGTCCAACATTGAGGTCTGTCCATTTCATGAGTCCAACTTGAAGGTCTGTCCACTTCATCAGTCCAACATGAAGGTCTGTCCACATCATGAGTCAAACATGGAGGTCTGTTCACATCATGAGTCAAACATGGAGGTCTGTCCATATCATGAGTCAAACATGGAGGTCTGTCCACATCATGAGTCAAACATGGAAATCTGTCCAGTTCATGAGTCCAAGATCGAGGTCTGTCCATTTCATGAGTACAACATGAAGGTCTGTCCACTTCTTGCATCCAACTTGGAGGTCTGTCCACTTCATGAGTCCAACAAGAAGGTCTGTCCACTTCATCAGTCCAACCTGAAGGTCTGTCCACTTCATGAGTTCAACATGGAGGTCTGTTAACTTCATGAGTCCAACATGGAGGTCTGTCCATTTCATGAGTACAACAAGAAGGTCTGTCCACATCATGAGTCAAACATGGAGGTCTGTCCACTTCATGAGTCCAACATGGAGGTCTGTCCACTTCATGCGTCCAATATGAAGGTCTGTCCACATCATGAGTCGAACATGGAAGTCAGTCCACATCATGAATCTAACATGGAGGTCTGTCCACATCATGAGTCAAACATGGAGGTCTGTCCACTTCATGAGTTCAACATGGAGGTCTGTCCACTTCATGCATCCAACATGGAGGTCTGTCCACTTCATGCATCCAACATGGAGGTCTGTCCACTTCATGAGTCCAACATGGAGGTCTGTCCACTTCATGAGTCCAACATGGAGGTCTGTCCACTTCATGCATCCAACATGGAGGTCTGTCCACTTCATGAGTCCAACATGAAGGTCTGTCCACTTCATCAGTCCAACATGACGGTCTGTCCACTTCATGAGTCGAACATGGAAGTCTGTCTACATCATGAGTCAAACATGGAGATCTGTCCATTTCATGCATCCAATATGAAGGTCTGTTCCCATCATGAGTCTAACATGAATGTCTTTTCAAATCATGAGTCCAACATGGAGATCTGTCCACTTCATGAGTCCAACATGGAGGTCTGTTCACATCATGAGTCCAACATGGAGGTCTGTCCACTTCATGAGTCCAACATGGAGGTCTGTCCACATCATGAGTCGAACATGGAGGTCTGTCCACATCATGAGTCGAACATGGAAGTCTGTCCACATCATGAGTCTGACATGGAGGTCTGTCCACATCATGAGTCAAACATGGAGGTCTGTCCACTTCATGAGTCCAACATGGAGGTCTGTCCACTTCATGCGTCCAATATGAAGGTCTGTCCACATAATGAGTCAAACATGGAGATCTGTCCATTTCATGCGTCCAATATGAAGGTCTGTTCCTATCATGAGTCTAACATGAAGGTCTTTTCAAATCATGAGTCCAACATGGAGATCTGTCCACTTCATGAGTCCAACATGGAGGTCTGTTCACATCATGAGTCCAACATGGAGGTCTGTCCAGTTCATGAGTCCAACATGGAGGTCTGTCCATTTCATGAGTCCAACATGGAGGTCTGTCCACATCATGAGTCCAACATGGAGGTCTGTCCACTTCATGAGTCCAACATGGAGGTCTGTTCACATAATGAGTCCAACATGGAGGTCTGTTCACATAATGAGTCCAACATGGAGTCTGTCCTCTTCATGAGTCCAAACCAGAGGTCTGTTCACATAATGAGTCCAACATGGAGGTCTGTCCACTTCATGAGTCCAACATGGAGGTCCGTCCACTTCATGAGTCCAACATGAAGGTCTGTCCACTTCATGAGTCTAACATGAAGGTCTGTTCCCATCATGAGTCCAACATGGAGGTCTGTCCACTTCACGAGTCCAACATGAAGGTCTTTCCACGTCATGAGTCTAACATGAAGGTCTGTCCACTTCATGAGTCTAACATGAAGAACTGTCCACTTCATGAGTCTAACATGAAGGTCTGTTCCCATCATGAGTCCAACATGGAGGTGTGTCCACTTCACGAGACCAACATGAAGGTCTTTCCACGTCATGAGTCTAACATGAAGGTCTGTCCACTTCATGAGTCTAACATGAAGAACTGTCCACTTCATGAGTCTAACATGAAGGTCTGTCCACTTCATGAGTCCAACATGAAGGTCTGTCCACTTCATGAGTCCAACATGAAGGTCTGTCCACTTCATGAGTCTAACATGAAGGTCTGTTCCCATCATGAGTCTAACATGAAGGTCTGTTCCCATCATGAGTCCAACATGGAGGTCTGTCCTATTCATGAGTCCAACATGGAGGTCTGTCCACTTCATGAGTCCAACATGAAGGTCTGTCCACTTCATGAGTCTAACATAAAGGTCTGTTCCCATCATGAGTAAAACATGGAGGTCTGTCCACTTCATGAGTCCAACATGAAGGTGTGTCCACAAAATGAGTCTAACATGAAGGTCTGTTCCCATCATGAGTCCAACATGAAGGTCTGTCCACTTCATGAGTCTAACATGAAGGTCTGTTCCCATCATGAGTCCAACATGGAGGTGTGTCCACTTCATGAGTCTAACATGAAGGTCTGTTCCCATCATGAGTCCAACATGGAGGTCTGTCCACTTCATGAGTCCAACATGGACGTCTGTCCATTTCATGAGTCCAACATGAAGGTCTGTCCACTTCATCAGTCCAACATGAAGGTCTGTCCACATCGTGAGTCAAACATGGAGGTCTGTCCACTTCATGAGTCCAACATGGAGGTCTGTCCATTTCATGAGTCCAACATGGGGGTCTGTCCACTTCATGAGTCCAACATGGAGGTCTGTTCACATAATGAGTCCAACATGGAGGTCTGTCCACTTCATGAGTCCAACATGGAGGTCTGTCTATTTCATGAGTCCAACATGGAGGTATGTCCATTTCATGAGTACAACATGAAGGTCTGTCCACATCGTGAGTCAAACATGGAGGTCTGTCCACTTCATGAGTCCAACAAGGAGGTCTGTCCAGTTCATGAGTCCAACATGGAGGTCTGTCCATTTCATGAGTACAACATGAAGATCTGTCCACTTCATGAGTCCAACATGGAGGTCTGTCCACTTCATGAGTCCAACATTGAGGTCTGTCCATTTCATGAGTCCAACTTGAAGGTCTGTCCACTTCATCAGTCCAACATGAAGGTCTGTCCACATCATGAGTCAAACATGGAGGTCTGTTCACATCATGAGTCAAACATGGAGGTCTGTCCTTATCATGAGTCAAACATGGAAATCTGTCCAGTTCATGAGTCCAAGATCGAGGTCTGTTCATTTCATGAGTACAACATGAAGGTCTGTCCACTTCTTGCATCCAACTTGGAGGTCTGTCCACTTCATGGGTCTAACATGGAGGTCTGTCCACTTCCTGCGTTCAATATGAAGGTCTGTCCACATCATGAGTCGAACATGGAAGTCTGTCCACATCATGAGTCGAACATGGAGGTCTGTCAACATCATGAGTCAAACATGGAGGTCTGCCCACTTCATGAGTCCAACATGGAGGTCTGTCCACTTCATGCGTCCAATATGAAGGTCTGTACACATCATGAGTCCAACATGGAGATCTGTCCATTTCATGCATCCAATATGAAGGTCTGTTCCCATCATGAGTCTAACATGAATGTCTTTTCAAATCATGAGTCCAACATGGAGATCTGTCCACTTCATGAGTCTAACATGGAGGTCTGTTCACATCATGAGTCCAACATGGAGGTCTGTCCACTTCATGAGTCCAACATGGAGGTCTGTCCACATCATGAGTCGAACATGGAGGTCTGTCCACATCATGAGTCGAACATGGAAGTCTGTCCACATCATGAGTCTAACATGGAGGTCTGTCCACATCATGAGTCCAACATGGAGGTCTGTCCACTTCATGAGTCCAACATGGAGGTCTGTCCACTTCATGAGTCCAACATGGAGGTCTGTCCACATAATGAGTCCAACATGGAGGTCTGTCCACTTCATGAGTCCAACATGGAGGTCTGTTCACATAATGAGTCCAACATGGAGGTCTGTCCACATAATGAGTCCAACAAGGAGGTCTGTTCACATCATGAGTCCAACATGGAGGTCTGTCCACATCATGAGTCCAACATGGAGGTCTGTCCACATCATGAGTCCAACATGGAGGTCTGTCCACTTCATGAGTCCAACATGGAGGTCTGTTCACATAATGAGTCCAACATGGAGGTCTGTTCACATAATGAGTCCAACATGGAGGTCTGTTCACATAATGAGTCCAACATGGAGGTCTGTTCACATAATGAGTCCAACATGGAGGTCTGTTCACATCATGAGTCCAACATGGAGGTCTGTTCACATAATGAGTCCAACATGGAGGTCTGTTCACATAATGAGTCCAACATGGAGTCTGTTCACATCATGAGTCCAACATGGAGGTCTGTTCACATAATGAGTCCAACATGGAGGTCTGTTCACATAATGAGTCCAACATGGAGTCTGTTCACATCATGAGTCCAACATGGAGGTCTGTTCACATAATGAGTCCAACATGGAGGTCTGTTCACATAATGAGTCCAACATGGAGTCTGTTCACATCATGAGTCCAACATGGAGGTCTGTTCACATAATGAGTCCAACATGGAGGTCTGTTCACATAATGAGTCCAACATGGAGGTCTGTTCACATAATGAGTCCAACATGGAGGTCTGTTCACATAATGAGTCCAACATGGAGTCTGTTCACATCATGAGTCCAACATGGAGGTCTGTTCACATAATGAGTCCAACATGGAGGTCTGTTCACATAATGAGTCCAACATGGAGGTCTGTTCACATAATGAGTCCAACATGGAGTCTGTCCTCTTCATGAGTCCAAACCAGAGGTCTGTTCACATAATGAGTCCAACATGGAGGTCTGTCCACTTCATGAGTCCAACATGGAGGTCCGTCCACTTCATGAGTCCAACATGAAGGTCTGTCCACTTCATGAGTCTAACATGAAGGTCTGTTCCCATCATGAGTCCAACATGGAGGTCTGTCCACTTCACGAGTCCAACATGAAGGTCTTTCCACGTCATGAGTCTAACATGAAGGTCTGTCCACTTCATGAGTCTAACATGAAGGTCTGTTCCCATCATGAGTCCAACATGGAGGTATGTCCACTTCACGAGTCCAACATGAAGGTCTTTCCACGTCATGAGTCTAACATGAAGGTCTGTCCACTTCATGAGTCTAACATGAAGAACTGTCCACTTCATGAGTCTAACATGAAGGTCTGTCCACTTCCTGAGTCCAACATGAAGGTCTGTCCACTTCATGAGTCTAACATGAAGGTCTGTTCCCATCATGAGTCTAACATGAAGGTCTGTTCCCATCATGAGTCCAACATGGAGGTCTGTCCTATTCATGAGTCCAACATGGAGGTCTGTCCACTTCATGAGTCCAACATGAAGGTCTGTCCACTTCATGAGTCTAACATAAAGGTCTGTTCCCATCATGAGTAAAACATGGAGGTCTGTCCACTTCATGAGTCCAACATGAAGGTGTGTCCACAAAATGAGTCTAACATGAAGGTCTGTTCCCATCATGAGTCCAACATGAAGGTCTGTCCACTTCATGAGTCTAACATGAAGGTCTGTTCCCATCATGAGTCCAACATGGAGGTGTGTCCACTTCATGAGTCTAACATGAAGGTCTGTTCCCATCATGAGTCCAACATGGAGGTCTGTCCATTTCATGCATCCAATATGAAGGTCTGTTCCCATCATGAGTCTAACATGAAGGTCTGTTCACATCATGAGTCCAACATGGAGGTCTGTCCACTTCATGAGTCCAACATGGAGGTCTGTCCACTTCATGAGTCCAACATGGAGGTCTGTCCACATCATGAGTCGAACATGGAAGTCTGTCCACATCATGAGTCTAACATGGAGGTCTGTCCACATAATGAGTCAAACATGGAGGTCTGTCCACTTCATGAGTCCAACATGGAGGTCTGTCCACTTCATGCGTCCAATATGAAGGTCTGTCCACATCATGAGTCAAACATGGAGATCTGTCCATTTCATGTGTCCAATATGAAGGTCTGTTCCTATCATGAGTCTAACATGAAGGTCTTTTCAAATCATGAGTCCAACATGGAGATCTGTCCACTTCATGAGTCCAACATGGAGGTCTGTTCACATCATGAGTCCAACATGGAGGTCTGTCCAGTTCATGAGTCCAACATGGAGGTCTGTCCATTTCATGAGTCCAACATGGAGGTCTGTCCACATCATGAGTCCAACATGGAGGTCTGTCCACTTCATGAGTCCAACATGGAGGTCTGTCCACTTCATGAGTCCAACATGGAGGTCTGTCTACTTCATGAGTCCAACATGGAGGTCTGTCCACTTCATGAGTCCAACATGGAGGTCTGTTCACATAATGAGTCCAACATGGAGGTCTGTCCACATAATGAGTCCAACAAGGAGGTCTGTTCACATCATGAGTCCAACATGGAGGTCTGTCCACTTCATGAGTCCAACATGAAGGTCTGTCCACTTCATGAGTCTAACATAAAGGTCTGTTCCCATCATGAGTAAAACATGGAGGTCTGTCCACTTCATGAGTCCAACATGAAGGTGTGTCCACAAAATGAGTCTAACATGAAGGTCTGTTCCCATCATGAGTCCAACATGAAGGTCTGTCCACTTCATGAGTCTAACATGAAGGTCTGTTCCCATCATGAGTCCAACATGGAGGTGTGTCCACTTCATGAGTCTAACATGAAGGTCTGTTCCCATCATGAGTCCAACATGAAGGTCTGTCCATTTCATGCATCCAATATGAAGGTCTGTTCCCATCATGAGTCTAAAATGAAGGTCTGTTCACATCATGAGTCCAACATGGAGGTCTGTCCACTTCATGAGTCCAACATGGAGGTCTGTCCACTTCATGAGTCCAACATGGAAGTCTGTCCACATCATGAGTCTAACATGGAGGTCTGTCCACATCATGAGTCAAACATGGAGGTCTGTCCACTTCATGAGTCCAACATGGAGGTCTGTCCACTTCATGCGTCCAATATGAAGGTCTGTCCACATCATGAGTCAAACATGGAGATCTGTCCATTTCATGCGTCCAATATGAAGGTCTGTTCCTATCATGAGTCTAACATGAAGGTCTTTTCAAATCATGAGTCCAACATGGAGATCTGTCCACTTCATGAGTCCAACATGGAGGTCTGTTCACATCATGAGTCCAACATGGAGGTCTGTCCAGTTCATGAGTCCAACATGGAGGTCTGTCCATTTCATGAGTCCAACATGGAGGTCTGTCCACATCATGAGTCCAACATGGAGGTCTGTCCACTTCATGAGTCCAACATGGAGGTCTGTCCACTTCATGAGTCCAACATGGAGGTCTGTCTACTTCATGAGTCCAACATGGAGGTCTGTCCACTTCATGAGTCCAACATGGAGGTCTGTTCACATAATGAGTCCAACATGGAGGTCTGTCCACATAATGAGTCCAACAAGGAGGTCTGTTCACATCATGAGTCCAACATGGAGGTCTGTCCACATCATGAGTCCAACATGGAGGTCTGTCCACATCATGAGTCCAACATGGAGGTCTGTCCACTTCATGAGTCCAACATGGAGGTCTGTTCACATAATGAGTCCAACATGGAGGTCTGTTCACATAATGAGTCCAACATGGAGGTCTGTTCACATAATGAGTCCAACATGGAGGTCTGTTCACATAATGAGTCCAACATGGAGGTCTGTTCACATCATGAGTCCAACATGGAGTCTGTTCACATCATGAGTCCAACATGGAGGTCTGTTCACATAATGAGTCCAACATGGAGGTCTGTTCACATAATGAGTCCAACATGGAGTCTGTTCACATCATGAGTCCAACATGGAGGTCTGTTCACATAATGAGTCCAACATGGAGGTCTGTTCACATAATGAGTCCAACATGGAGTCTGTTCACATCATGAGTCCAACATGGAGGTCTGTTCACATAATGTGTCCAACATGGAGGTCTGTTCACATAATGAGTCCAACATGGAGTCTGTTCACATCATGAGTCCAACATGGAGGTCTGTTCACATCACGAGTCCAACATGGAGGTCTGTTCACATAATAATAATAATAATAATAATAAATTCAATTTATACCACACTTTTCATTAATAAAAATCTCAAAGTGCTAAGTCCAACATGGAGGTCTGTCCACATGATGAGTCCAACATGGAGGTCTGTTCACATAATGAGTCCAACATGGAGTCTGTTCACATCATGAGTCCAACATGGAGGTCTGTTCACATAATGAGTCCAACATGGAGGTCTGTTCACATAATGAGTCCAACATGGAGTCTGTTCACTTCATGAGTCCAACATGGAGGTCTGTTCACATAATGAGTCCAACATGGAGTCTGTTCACATCATGAGTCCAACATGGAGGTCTGTTCACATAATGAGTCCAACATGGAGGTCTGTTCACATAATGAGTCCAACATGGAGGTCTGTTCACATAATGAGTCCAACATGGAGTCTGTCCTCTTCATGAGTCCAAACCAGAGGTCTGTTCACATAATGAGTCTAACATGGAGATCTGTCCACTTCATGAGTCCAACATGGAGGTCTGTCCACTTCATGAGTCAAACATGGAGGTCGGTCCACTTCATGAGTCCAACATGAAGGTCTGTCCACTTCATGAGTCTAACATGAAGGTCTGTTCCCATCATGAGTCCAACATGGAGGTCTGTTCACTTCACGAGTCCAACATGAAGGTCTTTCCACGTCATGTGTCTAACATGAAGGTCTGTCCACTTCATGAGTCTAACATGAAGAACTGTCCACTTCATGAGTCTCACATGAAGGTCTGTCCACTTCATGAGTCCAACATGAAGGTCTGTCCACTTCATGAGTCTAACATGAAGGTCTGTTCCCATCATGAGTCTAACATGAAGGTCTGTTCCCATCATGAGTCCAACATGGAGGTCTGTCCTATTCATGAGTCCAACATGTAGGTCTGTCCACTTCATGAGTCCAACATGAAGGTCTGTCCACTTCATGAGTCTAACATAAAGGTCTGTTCCCATCATGAGTAAAACATGGAGGTCTGTCCACTTCATGAGTCCAACATGAAGGTGTGTCCACAAAATGAGTCTAACATGAAGGTCTGTTCCCATCATGAGTCCAACATGAAGGTCTGTCCACTTCATGAGTCTAACATGAAGGTCTGTTCTCATCATGAGTCCAACATGGAGGTGTGTCCACTTCATGAGTCTAACATGAAGGTCTGTTCCCATCATGAGTCCAACATGGAGGTCTGTCCACTTCATGAGTCTAATATGAAGGTCTGTTCCCTTCATGAGTCCAACATGGCGGTCTGTCCACTTCATGAGTCCAACATGAAGGTCTGTCCACTTCATGAGTCTAACATGAAGGTCTGTTCCCATCATGAGTCCAACATGGAGGTCTGTCCATTTCATGAGTCCAACATGAAGGTCTGTCCACTTCATGAGTCTAACATGAAGGTCTGTTCCCATCATGAGTCCAACATGGAGGTCTGTCCACTTCATGAGTCCAATATGAAGGTCTGTCCACTTCATGAGTCCAACATGACGGTCTGTCCACTTCATGAGTCCAACATGAAGGTCTGTCCACTTCATGAGTCCAACATGAAGGTCTGTTCCCATCATGAGTCCAACATGGAGGTCTGTCCACTTCATGAGTCCAACATGAAGGTCTGTCCACTTCATGAGTCTAACATGAAGGTCTGTTCCCATCATGAGTCCAACATGGAGGTGTGTCCACTTCATGAGTCTAACATGAAGGTCTGTTCCCATCATGAGTCCAACATGGAGGTCTGTCCACTTCATGAGTCCAATATGAAGGTCTGTCCACTTCATGAGTCCAACATGACGGTCTGTCCACTTCATGAGTCCAACATGAAGGTCTGTCCACTTCATGAGTCCAACATGAAGGTCTGTTCCCATCATGAGTCCAACATGAAGGTCTGTCCATTTCATGAGTCCAACATGAAGGTCTGTCCACTTCATGAGTCCAACATGGAGGTCTGTCCACTTCATGAGTCCAACATGAAGGTCTGTCCACTTCATGAGTCCAACATGGAGGTCTGTCCACTTCAAGAGTCCAACATGAAGGTCTGTCCACATCATGAGTCCAACATGGAGGTATGTCCACTTTATGAGTCCAACATGAAGGTCTGTCCACTTCATCAGTCCAACATGGAGGTCTGTCCACTTCATGAGTCCAACATGGAGGTCTGTTCACATAATGAGTCCAACATGGAGGTCTGTCCACTTCATGAGTCCAACATGGAGGTCTGTCTATTTCATGAGTCCAACATGTAGGTATGTCCATTTCATGAGTACAACATGAAGGTCTGTCCACTTCATGAGTCCAACATGGAGGTCTGTCCACTTCATGAGTCCAACATGGAGGTCTGTCCACTTCATGAGTCCAACATGGAGGTCAGTCCACTTCATGAGTCCAACATGGAGGTCTGTCCATTTCATGAGTCCAACATGGAGGTATGTCCATTTCATGAGTACAACATGAAGGTCTGTCCACATCATGAGTCAAACATGGAGGTCTGTCCACTTCATGATTCCAACATGCAGGTCTGTCCAGTTCATGAGTCCAACATGGAGGTCTGTCCATTTCATGAGTACAACATGAAGGTCTGTCCACTTCATGAGTCCAACATGGAGGTCTGTCCACTTCATGAGTCCAACATGGAGGTCTGTTCACATAATGAGTCCAACATGGAGGTCTGTCCACATAATGAGTCCAACAAGGAGGTCTGTTCACATCATGAGTCCAACATGGAGGTCTGTCCACATCATGAGTCCAACATGGAGGTCTGTCCACATCATGAGTCCAACATGGAGGTCTGTCCACATCATGAGTCCAACATGGAGGTCTGTCCACTTCATGAGTCCAACATGGAGGTCTGTTCACATAATGAGTCCAACATGGAGGTCTGTTCACATAATGAGTCCAACATGGAGGTCTGTTCACATAATGAGTCCAACATGGAGGTCTGTTCACATAATGAGTCCAACATGGAGGTCTGTTCACATAATGAGTCCAACATGGAGTCTGTTCACATCATGAGTCCAACATGGAGGTCTGTTCACATCATGAGTCTAACATGAAGGTCTGTTCACATCATGAGTCCAACATGGAGGTCTGTTCACATAATGAGTCAAACATGGAGGTCTGTCCACTTCATGAGTCCAACATGGAGGTCTGTCCACTTTATGTGTCCAATATGAAGGTCTGTCCACATCATGAGTCGAACATGTAAGTCTGTCCACATCATGAGTCTAACATGGACGTCTGTCCACATCATGAGTCAAACATGGAGGGCTGTCCACTTCATGAGTCCAACATAGATGTCTGTCCACTTCATGCGTCCAACATGGAGGTCTGTCCATTTCATGCATCCAACATGGAGGTCTGTCGACTTCATGAGTCCAACATGGAGGTCTGTCCATTTCATGAGTCCAACATGGAGGTCTGTCCACTTCATGCATCCAACATGGAGGTCTGTCCACTTCATGAGTCCAACATGAAGGTCTGTCCACTTCATCAGCCCAACATGAAGGTCTGTCCACTTCATGAGTCGAACATGGAAGTCTGTCTACATCATGAGTCCAACATGGAGGTCCGTCCATTTCATGAGTACAATATGAAGGTCTGTCCACATCATGAGTCGAACATGTAAGTCTGTCCACATCATGAGTCTAACATGGACGTCTGTCCACATCATGAGTCAAACATGGAGGGCTGTCCACTTCATGAGTCCAACATAGATGTCTGTCCACTTCATGCGTCCAACATGGAGGTCTGTCCATTTCATGCATCCAACATGGAGGTCTGTCGACTTCATGAGTCCAACATGGAGGTCTGTCCATTTCATGAGTCCAACATGGAGGTCTGTCCACTTCATGCATCCAACATGGAGGTCTGTCCACTTCATGAGTCCAACATGAAGGTCTGTCCACTTCATCAGCCCAACATGAAGGTCTGTCCACTTCATGAGTCGAACATGGAAGTCTGTCTACATCATGAGTCCAACATGGAGGTCCGTCCATTTCATGAGTACAACATGAAGGTCTGTCCACATCATGAGTCAAACATGGAGGTCTTTCCACTTCATGAGTCTGTAATGGACCTACCCAGGGTCAAATTAAGGTTTTTGAACTGTCCAGTGATGACCTTTACTGACCACTCAGTAAAGCAAGACATTTACTACAAAATCATTCATTTAGCTATAATCTGATAAATATAGTCACCAAAAGAGACTATTTCTATCTTTGATTTTATTCTAATGTAATCAAAAGAATAACTTTTGTCATTTTCATGATATATGTTATATGCTGTTATTCTTTAAATGTGAAACATCAATGTGTCATTTCTGCAAGTGAAAAGGTGTCAAAGTTCAGCTAAAATGTCAAACTGACTTACACTGAAATTGTTTTTGTCGAGTTTCAGCTAAAACTCTCATCTAGCGTCTGAAAGTCTCTCACTCAGATACTTTTCCTAAACAATTTCCTTCTCTGTGCTGAATTTCACCTTGAATAGTGATAACGAGTGGACCAATGAAAAAGAGACAAGTTTTTCTCCTCTCTAAGTCTTTTAAGTTCTAACTGTGCGGAAACGCTTCAGTCTTTGAATGGACAGAGAGTTTGAATGGACGGAGACCTGAAAGCTCTCTGCCTTGCAGCTGGTCAAGCTTGGTCAAGAGCCAAAGACTAACTTGTCAGCTAGAACTGATGGACGCCTCCATCCAGTTCCCCGAGCAAAAGCTCCAAAGTTCCTAATGAACTTTCTTTGAGAAACATCTCGTCTTGAAGTCGGCCAGAAGCTGCCACATGTTTCTGACGGCTGACGCGGATCCGAGGAGACGTTGGAAGTAAACGACCAGTTCAGACGTACGAGGGCCGGAAGGACTCTGTGCACCTGGGAGGCTGGTAATATCTTTATCAGACGCATCGTCAAAAGGTAAAGCTGTTTACAAACGTACCTGGGATTTAGCCGAAGTCGGATGGAAAGTGTCATCTCTGGTTACACTCGAGATAAATAACTTAATCTCTCCAACCTCTTATTCCTCCTTTTCCCTTTCCCTCTCAATCTTAAGCTGGAAACTATTTTAAGCTGAAATGCCCCTCAGACTAAATATGTTAACATCCAATATTTATGTCTGTTGTGTTGAATTTAAGTGTGCTGACGTTTTAAATTGAAAGAAAGTGAAATCATGTCAATCAAGTGTAATGGTGTTAATTTAGTTGATTTATTTTAAATAAATGATAGTGTCTTTTTGACATATCAAACTAAGTTAACGTCTTTGTCACTTAATGGCTCTGTTTATTTGTCCATCATAAAGATCACAGAAATATTGAATAAACTGAAAAAGAAGAGAATCCGTGAAATTACTATTCAATCTGAATAAGTAAATTAAGGTAAAAAGGAGGTCAGTATTAAACTGACCCTCCACATTAACCCCTTACATCTGGATTTTTATTTGGAATGCCATCTGTCATGTTATGCTAAGCACACAAACACCTCCAGTTTATTTTAGATAAAAAATATTTAAAATAAACAGGTAATCCATTTTTCACTCCTGATAACTGTCAAAATACAGCAAAACAGTTTAGCCAAACTGCAATACATCTTTTTTAAGGCATAATGGAGCAGCATTCTGGGTACATTTTAGTGTGAACAATGTATTTATTTCGAATCTTTTAAATAGTGTTTGAGTAAGTAAAACGGACGTCATGCTTGGGTTAGTTAGTAACTGTTGTTGAAAAATAAGTTATATTTTAAAGTTAACACTGCAAAAAGGCATTTAACTTTTACAATTCATTTGAGGGTAAAACCTGAAGAAGGTACCTATGAATAGAAATACTTTTTACACAGTGAAACACTTAAACCAGACAGCTGATTAGTTTGATTGACTCAGTGCTGCATTAAAAGTGAAGATTTATTTGCACACATTAAAATTCGAACTGTCTTATTGATTTTCACAAAAAATCAAGTTAAAGATGGAAGTTCAAGACGGTACGCGTCCAAGGCTCATACAGTATGTGCCTCTAGAAGACCCATACATCAGAGGGTACCAAGAGGAACCCCGGAGCCATGAACTTGCTCCCCCTGCACCTTGCACAGAGGAAAAATCTTTCTCATTGTGTGGTGACTACTCAGCTGCCCGAAATGTCTTGCAGAGAAACGATGAACATCCATATTTTTTCTTTTCCAGAATTTTGAAGGCGTATATAGGTGACATGATGGAACCTGACCTGGAAGAGCAGACGCTTTTCAAATCTGTTTTCAGGGATAATCTAATCCCTGATGTTAGATTCGAGTTGCCATGGAACTTGGCCTGGGGTGATTTAGAAGCAACATCTTTGAATGAAATAGTAGAGTGTGCTGCGGATGTCTTTGCAGCTAACATGCTAGCCAAAACACCCTTACAGGTGTCCCCGAATGAAGCGGTCAAATCCCACTCGCTGGAGCTAGAAGGGACAAGTTCATCAACTCCCTCTCCTAACAAAGGCGAAAAGAAACAGACCTTTCAACCTGACAAACCACAAAGTGGGGGTATCCGCGGGAGAAAGAAACCAAAATGGTTCAGATCGAACCAGATGGGTGAAAACCAAGGTCAATCGGCGGGTGGACTTCAAAAGAAATTGAAGGATGGGGACCTATACTCATGTAACTATGCGTTGTCCCAACAGACACCCCCGAGCCTTGGAACTGCACCTCCCGCGCCTCGAACTGAACAGTTCGAAACAGGCAAAGAGTCACGAATGTCCCGGAAAAATGGCCCAACACCTCTATGCTCGGAGGAGACAGAGGAGGTAAGTAGTTTGTCAGTAGATTTGAATGTTACTGTGCCTGACCAACCTGTTACAATGAGTGGCATTATCATTGATAATGACACTATCAACATTGACCAACCTGGAGCGATGTGTAGCACTGTCTTTCACAAAGACTCAGAGCACACAAATAACTCAGCGCACACTACTTCTGACATTGCCATGGATGTTGACAGCAAACCAATTGCTGACACACAACAACATCCTGAAGGTCATGATGCTGACAGCCAACAAGATGCTGACAGTAAACAAGATTACACAGCCAGAGTCACACGTGAACAGAAACGTGGACAAAGACCTGTGAGGTTTCTGTGTAACTTTATGCAAAGGGGGGTGGCTAAGAAAGCCTACCTGCCCATCACACTGGAAGGTGTCCTTGAGCGTGAAGCCCTCCTGGATGGCAGTTCTGATATAACTATTATGTCGGCCAAGCTGTTCGAGGAGCTGAGGACCGCCGCCAACGGTGTTGACGGGCAAATACCCTTTGAGGAATGTGCTATTGAGCTACAGGGTCTCGCAGAGACGAGAACAACCCTAACAGCCATAGCTATGGTTCACATGCAGATTGGCAAAACGACACTACACCACCCAGTGTATGTGTCCACACTTGACTCATTCCCATTTCTGGTTGGCCAAGACTTTATAAACCGTTTTGAAGCGATTATAGATTATGGTCAACAGGAAATGTGGGCAACAGTGAGAAAACCCCTGCCAATAAAAGTGCCTCCTCGTTGTGGTACAGACTGCCTAACCGCAGGTACCGCAGTGGCCACGAGGGACTCCCCAACCGTGGTCACAAGCCCGGTAAGTGAACCTTCAACTACAGATGAGACAGTAGAGACTCAACAGTTGGACCAGACTCTGGCCCGACAAGAGAACCTCCTCTGCGAGCTGACACAGTCAGCACTCACTGAACACTACCTACCACAGGTAGTGAAAGGTGTTGAGATCCAAGGATCCTACACCGAAGAGGCTGTACTGTCCTATGGGACAGGTAATTCAGCTATCAGCCAAGCTTTCGATGAAACCTTGGTTCAAGGACATGTGAGTCCTGGAAGTGGCAGTCCGCGACATGCTGACAGTCACTTGGATTTCAGTGTCACAGATTTTGAGGACCCCTCCTCCAACAAAAGGGGGGTGTACTCTCACTCTCTACCACAGGTAGTAGACTGTGTGGAGGTCCGAGGATCCCACACCACAGACGCTGTACTGTCCTCTGGGACAGGTACTTCAGCCATCAGCCAAGCTTTCGATGAAACCTTGGTTCAAGAGCTTTTGAGTATAGGACTACTCAGAGATGACATAGTTCTTACAGACTCAAAGAGCACCTCTTCAGTCATGAAGTGGGAAGACACACATCACAACGACAGTGACGCACCGCGGTCTGACCAGTCAGACACACCAGCGACTGCGCCGACAGTTGTGACACACCTGAATTACGCAGAAAGAGGTAAACGTACGGAGAAACGTTGGCCGAAGCCTATGAGGTTCCTGTACAAGCTTCCCGATACACTGCGTGAACGGCTTAAACCAAACCATGGCATCTTAACTCGTGCCCAAGGCCTTGACAATCTCAAGGTCCCCACCAATCTCAAAGAACTACAAAGTTTTCTTGGCGTGTGTAACTACTCGAACCAGTTCATAGAGAACTATGCAGACCTTGCAAAGCCACTGACTGAACTCCTAAAGAAAGACGTCCCATTTGTCTGGACTGACAAACAGCAGCAGGCAATGGACGCTCTTATAGACAGGATCAAGTCAGCCCCATGTTTAGTCTACCCAGACTACAACAAAGAGCTTTACTTGGAAGTGGGCTTCTCAGCTCGTTGCATAAGTGCTGGTCTGTACCAAATACACGACAGAGACAAACGTGTAGTAGCCTACGCCAGCAAGACGATGGCAGGACCCGAGTTGAGATTCTCAGACTGTGAGAAAGCTCTACTGACCACAGT
>JBBPBX010066326.1:6976-17677 GCA_038048925.1 Garcialebias charrua | reverse complement strand
ATCCACACTTGGACTAAGCCCCTCTATTTGTAACTGGGTCTTAGACTTCTTAACAGACAGACCACAGTCCGTGAAGATCCACAACTTCTCCTCCTCCACCATCACCCTCAGCACTGGCTCTCCTCAGGGATGTGTGCTGAGCCCTCTTCTGTTCACTCTGCTCACATATGATTGTATAGCCACACATCCAGGCTGTCATATTGTTAAGTTTGCAGATGATACAGCTGTGGTGGGATGCATCACAGATAATGATGAATCCAGCTACAGACAGGAGGTGGAACATCTGGAGAGCTGGTGCAAAGAGAACAACCTTCACATGAATGTGAAGAAGACGAAGGAGATGATTGTGGACTTCAGAAGGAACAAACACACCCACACCCCACTGTATATAGGTGGATCTGCGGTGGAGGTGGTCTCCAGCTACAAATACCTGGGTGTACACTTGAATGATAACCTCAGCTGGAGCAATAACACCACCAGCCTGATCAAGAAAGGTCATCAGAGACTCTACTTCCTCAGACGGCTGAGACGAGCCGGTCTGAGAAGCCCAGTCCTCACCTCGTTCTACAGGTGTGCAGTGGAGAGCGTCCTGTGCTCCAGCATCAACGTGTGGCATGGAGGCTGCACAGTTGCAGAGAGAAAAGCTCTGCAGAGAGTGGTGAAGGCTGCACAGAAGTCTGTGGGAGTCAGTCTCCCCACCATCACAGACATTTACACCTCCAGATGCAGAAAAAGAGCCACCTGCATCATGAAAGACCTCACTCACCCAGCACACTCACTCTTTGCACCACTCCCCTCGGGACGGAGGTTGAGGAGCATCAAATGTAGAACCACTAGACTGAGAAACAGCTTCTACCCTGAGGCTGTCAGACTCATGAATAAATAAATAATAAGAATAAACACTGCAAAATGTCACATCATACTGATACTGTACTGATCTGTTTCTTGTTGCTGCGTTCATCTGTGACCATCTGCTCATGTTCGTGCTGCTGTTTATAATGATGTTTTTCTACTACATTAGGGCTTAGTGTATTACTAGCTGATGTGATGTCTCTCTTAGTTAATCCTAGATGTTATTATTGTATTTCTCTTGCATTTGTTGTTGGATGTAACTGGGACCCTGTGTACATAATCTCGTTTTCAACACATGTACTACATGCGGTGCAAATGACAATAAATTCTCTCTGACTCTGACTCTGACTCTGACTCTGACTCAAAGTGACCGCAGCAGAAGTGAGAGGCAGTCTCAGAAGGATCAACCCTCATAAAGCTACGGGTCCAGACAACATCCCAGGGAAAGTTCTGAAGGAATGTGCGGACCAGCTCTGTGAGGTGCTGGCTGACATCTTCACCACCTCACTTGCACTGGAGTCAGTTCCCACCTGCCTGAAGACTGCCACCATCATCCCAGTCCCAAAAAGCTCCACAGTGACTGGTCTGAATGACTATAGACCGGTGGCCCTCACCCCGATAGTCGCTAAATGTTTTGAGAAACTGGTCATGTCCCACATCAAGACAGCCGTCAACATCAACGAGGACCCTCATCAATATGCATACCGTGAGAACCGATCAACAGAGGACGCCATCTCCTCCGTGGTCCACACTGCTCTCACCCACCTGGATCAGAAGGACTCATACGTGCGTCTGCTCTTTGTGGACTTCACATCTGCCTTCAACACCATGATCCCCCAAACTCTGATAGACAAACTATCCACACTTGGACTAAGCCCCTCTATTTGTAACTGGGTCTTAGACTTCTTAACAAACAGACCACAGTCCGTGAAGATCCACAACTTCTCCTCCTCCACCATCACCCTCAGCACTGGCTCTCCTCAGGGATGTGTGCTGAGCCCTCTTCTGTTTACTCTGCTCACATATGATTGTACAGCCACACATCCAGGCTGTCATATTGTTAAGTTTGCAGATGATACAGCTGTGGTGGGATGCATCACAGATAATGATGAATCCAGCTACAGACAGGAGGTGGAACATCTGGAGAGTTGGTGCAAAGAGAATAACCTTCACATGAATGTGAAGAAGACGAAGGAGATGATTGTGGACTTCAGAAGGAACAAACACACCCACACCCCACTGTATATAGGTGGATCTGCGGTGGAGGTGGTCTCCAGCTACAAATACCTGGGTGTACACATGAATGATAACCTCAGCTGGAGCAATAACACCACCAGCCTGATCAAGAAAGGTCATCAGAGACTCTACTTCCTCAGACGGCTGAGACGAGCCGGTCTGAGAAGCTCAGTCCTCACCTCGTTCTACAGGTGTGCAGTGGAGAGCGTCCTGTGCTCCAGCATCAACGTGTGGCATGGAGGCTGCACAGTTGCAGAGAGGAAAGCTCTACAAAGAGTGGTGAAGGCTGCACAGAAGTCTGTGGGAGTCAGTCTCCCCACCATCACAGACATTTACACCTCCAGATGCAGAAAAAGAGCCACCTGCATCATGAAAGACCTCACTCACCCAGCACACTCACTCTTTGCACCACTCCCCTCGGGACGGAGGTTGAGGAGCATCAAATGTAGAACCACTAGACTGAGGAACAGCTTCTACCCTGAGGCTGTCAGACTCATGAATAAATAAATAATAAGAATAAACACTGCAAAATGTCACATCATGCTGATGCTGATCTGTTTCTTGTTGCTGCGTTCATCTGTGACCATCTGCTCATGTTCGTGCTGCTGTTTATAATGATGTTTTTCTACTACATTAGGGCTTAGTGTATTACTAGCTGATGTCTCTCTTAGTTAATCCTAGATGTTATTATTGTTTTTCTCTTGCATTTGTTGTTGGATGTAACTGGGACCCTGTGTACATAATCTCGTTTTCAACACATGTACTACATGCGGTGCAAATGACAATAAATTCTCTCTGACTCTCTGACTCTCTCTCTAGATAGTCAGGTGAAGTTCCATGTAAGCATTGATGTGTAATGAGAGCAGTTTTGTATTGAATTCTGTAGGTGTCATGAGCTTTGGGTTGTGACCGAAAGAACGAGATCTCGGATACAAGCAGCTGAAATGAGTTTTCTCCGCAAGGTGTCTGGACTCTCCCTTAGAGATAGGGTGAGAAGCTCAGTCATCCGGGAGGGACTCGGAGTAGAGCCGCTGCTTCTCCACATCGAGAGGAGCCAGTTGAGGTGGCTCGGGCATCTGGTTAGGATGCCTCCTGGACGCCTCCCTGGTGAGGTGTTCCGGGCATGTCCCACCGGGAGGAGACCCAGAGGAAGACCCAGGACACGCTGGAGGGACTATGTTTCTCGGCTGGCCTGGGAACGCCTTGGGATTCCCCCAGAGGAGCTGCTTCAAGTGGCTGGGGAGAGGGAAGTCTGGGCCTCCCTACTTAGGCTGCTACCCCCGCGACCCTACCCCAGATAAGCGGATGAAAATGGATGGATAGATGGATGGATGGATGTCAGAACAATGTTAGAGTATAACTGTTTGTGTGTTGGAGCTGTGTTTTTTTTTCATGATTTAGCATATACTGCTGTGGTTAGCTTAGCATGTCGCTAACGCGACATGGTAACATCCACACGGTAACACTCATGACAACAAAGTTCTGGTTCGTGTCCGTGTTGAGCCTGGACTGTTTGTCGTCAAGAGGCTGTGTGTTATTTTATTTTAGTTAAACCTTTATTTAGCTGGTTAGATATGATTGAGACAGTTTACACATCTTTTTTCCAAGATAGACCGGGTCGACATTACAGCAGCTCTCAAAACATGACCCATCATTAAACCAGAGTTATTAAAGCACACTTAAAATACAGGAAGCCCTCGAGTTACGTCAGGGATTGGGACCTACGTGTGTGACTTAGGTCGATTTTGTCGTACCTCGCGGACCAAAAACACCTGCCTGTCGTAGGTCCGCGTTTCTGACATAGGTCGCGGCTATACCGCTAACGGAGCGCCGCACACATATTTAATGGCATGAGACTGAACAAGCAGACATACTAGGCCATGAACATGCACAGAACTGTACAGTAAATGAATACAGTACTGTACAATAAATAAAAAATATAATGTCTTACTTTGAGCTGGTCAAAGCCTGCCTTCGTCTTTTAGCATCAGCTCGGGTGCGAGCTCCCCCAGCTTCCTTACGCTCCACACGCACACACGTGGTCAAAACTGTTTAAAAGAATGACTGTTAGCTTCTTAACTTCATATATTTGGAGCCAGAAAAAAAAAAACTTACTGAAAGCCGTTTCTCCGCGATAATCCTCCATCCAAAACAACTGCTCGGCGTTAGCTACGGTTAGGCCCCGCCATTAGCAGCACTGGTTAGCATGTCAGTTCATTCAAAAAGGCTGTCGGCTTTGTATCTCCGCGTTAGCTCGGTGTCCCCCGACTGCCAGGCGGACATTTGCGGCGAGCTCCCGGCCGCAGATGGCCCCTCCGCGGCATGTCGGCTCGGTGTCTTCGCCTGTGTTAGCTGCTCTGTTAGCTGCTGTCGTTAGCATGTCGGGCGGTGTTGTTGGAGCGATCGGCGGCTGCTCCTCCGGACCTGAGACGTCCACAGAGTTGACCGAGTGTTTCCAGCAAATTTATCCGTATGAGGCAACCCTGAACGGACACACGGTCCTCTAAAGCCAGCTGACAGGAGCGTCTAGAGCTCCATTGACCGCAGTACTGTAGTAAAATGGCGACCGGAAACGACCGGAAGTTGCGTAAATACGATCAAATTGTAATTAAAAACGAAATATTAATAATTATACTTTATTTATAAAGCCATTTAAAACAACCACAGCTGCAACAAAGTGCTATACACATGAAATTAATAACATTAAAAAAAAAAAATAATAATAATAATTTTTTTTATTTTTTTTTATCATATTTTTATTAAATATGATAAAATCGTAAGTCTGAGTTGCCGTAGGTCGAGGGTTTCCTGTAATGATATGATTCTTTCACCTTCTCCCTGCGTTAGGGGTCACCACAGCGGACTAGTCGCATGAAGATTTGGCAATTGTTTTTACGCTGGATGCCCTTCCTGACACAACCACCAACCACCGAGCTACCACAGCCCTCTGTGTGGAGCAGAGAGCTGATATCTAGGGCTCCCGGGGAGCAGATGGTGTGGGTTAAAGCTGGGTTTATACTAGCGTCTCATGTCTTTTACCCCCCGTTGAGTGAACCCAGCGCTGACGTGTGTCACCGACCGCATTGAGTGTTTATACCTCTTTAAGACGTGGGGATAATCCCTCCCTCTTCCCTCCCACTGCATACGTCACGCGCACTCACATCTGCATACGCACGTTGGCTGTTGCCGGAAAGAGGAAGTAATTTCAACAGTTCACTACGAAGAAAATGTATTCGCAGGCGGCAAAAGAGATGCTTCTCAGGTTGGATGACGAGTCGGAGGACGAGGATGAAGAAAATGACCTTATATTAATGTTATTGACCGCGAACATGGAAATACGACGCGAACGGCGTTGGCACGTTCGCCCGCTGAACAGGACCAGATCTACACAAGGCGAGTTTAGCTTGTTGGTTCAGCAGATGCGGGAGATGGATGACGAGACACACTTTTCATATTTTCGAATGTCCGCTGCTCGTTTTGATGAACTTGCCCACCGGATCTCCCCTCACCTGCAGCACGCACCGACGCACAGCGCACCGGTCTCTGCCCCGGAGAGACTGGCTGTGACGCTGCGGGTCCTGGCTTCTGGGTGCTCATTCACTGCCATCGCTGCCAGTTATAAGCTGGGGAAGGCTACTGTATGCTCTGTACGCCCATATGGAGGTAAGATGCAATATAATTAATGTCAGTACTGATGTTATATTTGCACTTTATTTTGTAATTTTATGAAACATATTACTGTAAGAACTACCGGTATCTAAAACAGTGGCGGGGTCACGTGCTGCGGGGTCACGTGCTGCGGGGTCACGTGCTGCGGTGTCACGTGCTGCGGTGTCATAGACCATATATGGACATCCAAACAAAAAACGCCCACAAACTTTGAACCAATCACACGCTGCGAGCCGCATCGTCGGCTTCGAGAGTTCTGTTTGGGGGCTATGTACACGACGCCTATGCACCGGGGGATCACAGCGGGTGTGCGGCCAAAAGTTGTGCAATGTTTGCTCACTCAACGGGGGGTAAAAGACGTCCGACGGGCCGTCGTCCCAAGTATAACAAGGCCTTAAGGCCCTTGCTCAAGGGCCCAGAGTGGGGCAGATGAGGGTGGAGACAGGTGTGACTGCTTCACTTATCCCACCCACATTTTTGATGTGGTCAGTACCGGGGCTTGAACCGGCGACCTTCCGATCACAAGCTCACCGTTTAACCTCTGCGCCAACACCCCCACTATACACACAGTGTTTGTATATATTGTACTGTACTGTACTGTATATGCATGATACACACACATTGTATTTAATGTACATAATATTTGAACACTGCAAAAATGTAAGACTAGAACTATCAGTTTGTTTGCTGGTGAAGATTCTCAGTCGTCCAGGACATGACAAATCAAAAAAGGCGTTCAATACAGAAAAACTGGACTTTATTTGTAACAGAAGACTCTCTGCTCTCAGCTCTCTGCTCCACACAGAGGGCTGTGGTAGATCGGTGGTCTGTGGTTGTGTCAGGAAGGGCATCCGGCGTAAAAACAATTGCCAGTTTGTTTTGATTTATGGTCACCCGTTACTCTCATGTGAATAAAGCAGTGGGATGCTGTCTGTACAGAAAATATCCCATAACACAAGTTCATCTTTTGGGTATTACTACATTTGTTCTATTGAATTATTTCTTTTTTTTCAGGAAGACCTGCACACAAGTCAAACACAGACTGGTCTCCTACACTGAAGTTGTCAGACACACTTTACTCTGAGAGGCAACAGCAGAGGAACTGCAGGTAATGACACAAGCACCTGGTACAATAATTCAAAAATATTAAAGTAAATCTAAGATAAAATTACTGAAATCAATATAAAATTGAACATTTATATTTGTGAATGAGTAAAAATGTTAGGAGCAACTGTATTTATTTTTCTACTTTGAGTAACAAACTTGGAGTCTCATTTTATAATTTGTGATGCAAACATGACAATGCTTACTAATCTTTTTTTAAAAGGTACAGACGAGTGAAGGGCCGAGTTCCATCCAAAGAAAAGAACCTAGACCTGGGTCCAGTCTTTGATTTCTGATTTCTTTTGATTGGCTGCTCCAATCAGGCAGTCGGTCCCACATGACGAGGAATCTATTCCAGTTTGTTTCAAATCAGAAACTGCGCTCGGCTCCTTCATTCCTTGTTGAAGAGTGTTTTTGATCTGGTATTTATTCTGTGCGAGTGCGACACACATCCCGGGTGAGCTAAACCACGGGGCAGACACCCTCTCAAGAGGGCCACTGCTAGCCTCAGAATGGAGACTGAATCCACGTATCGTGGACCAGATCTGGTAACGATACGGGCGGGCATTCGTAGATCTGTTCGCCTGCAAAACCAGCACGCATTGCGGCCTGTACTTCTCACTGAAGGAAACAGATAATAATAATAATAATAATAATAATAATAATAAACTTTATTTGTATAGCACCTTCCTACAATACCTTGCATTGACCAAGGTGCTTAACAGGATAAAAGATGAATAAACTGGAACAATAAATCAGTGAAAATAGAATAAAAAACAACAGTAATAAAAGAAGGCAATGGAAGTAAAAAATGCTACATACTAAAATACCAAAAGTAATAAAAGTTACACACTGAAAGCTTTTTTGAACAAGTGGGTCTTCAGTCTGGTTTTGAACAGAGTCAGATCAGAGGTGGCACGCAGCTCAAGGGGGAGACTGTTCCAGGCTTTTGGGCCGGCAACAGAAAAGGACCGGTCTCCCCATTGTTTGTACCTTGAGCGAGGCACCTCCAGCAGGTGTTGACTGGCAGATCGTAAAGCTCTGCCGGGCTGATGGACTTTCAAAAGTTCTGAGATGTACAGAGGTGCAAGTCCATTCAGAGCTTTGAAAACAAACAGCAGCAGCTTGAACTGTATCCTGAACTGAACCGGGAGCCAGTGTAGAGAGGACAGGACAGGAGTGATGTGTTCATATTTTCGTGTGTTGGTCAAAAAACGCGCGGCAGAGTTCTGTACAAGCTGTAAACTGGAGATGGAGGATTGATTAATACCAACATACAAATCATTACAATAATCAAGTATCACAGATGCTCCGCTGGGAACAGATGCTCTGGCCCACAACTGGACAGCAGGGGTGCTAAATTATACGTTTCCCCCGTCCCTCTGATCCAGGAGATGCTGGAACGTGTACGGAGAGGAGCTCTTTCCCTGATCCTCATAGCTCCCAGATGGCCACAGAAACCGTGGTTCCCAGAAATGATCTCACTGTTATCAGGGACACCATGGCAGCTGCCCCCCCACCCCCCACAGGGACCTGCTGACACAGGCCCACGGGCAGCTCCTTCACCCACGTCCAGAACGGTGGCAGCTCTCAGCCTGGCCGCTGAGAGGAACAGGCCGTTGGCCTCCGGCTTCCCCGGTAATGTTATAAACACGATACAGGGAACGAGAGCCCAGTCAACTCAGACTCTCTACGCTCGGAAATGGCGTGTTTTTGAGGCCTGGTGTGTGGAAAGGAATATTATTTCATATTCCTGTGACCTGGTCCAGCTCCTCACCTTTTTACAGGATCTGCTGGAAAAAGGCCGCTCATTTTCCACCATTAAGGTGTTTTTGTCAGCCATATCGGCGTGCCACGAAGGCTAGGGGGGTAAAACCTTCAGTTAGTCCTGGATGCTTTGTGTGAGCCTCCGTTTGAGCCTCTCAGTAGCATTACGATAGACTTGTTATCTTATAAAACTGCTTTGCTCTTGGCTCTCTGCTCAGCTAAACGTGTGGGTGACCTCCACGCTTTATCTGTGCACCCAATGTGTACCAGGTTTGCCCCTGACAGGTCAAAGGTCACCCTGCATCCTAACCCCGCATATGTACCAAAAGTTCCAACTCTAAATCCCAGAAGTCTGGACTTTGAGCTCTCTGCATTTCCTCCCTATCCTCTCCTCACTGAGGAGCAGAAAAGGTTGAATGCACTCTGCCCTGTCAGGGCCTTGAGTGTTTACATCAACAGAACTGTCAGTTGGAGGAAAACAAACCAACTGTTTGTATGTTTTGCTAATCCTGCTAGTGGCAGAGCCCTTTTCAAAACAGCGCCTCTCACACTGGGTGAGGTGACTGAGGCCATAAAAAGGGCGTACAGCAGTAAAGGCTGGTTGGCTGGTTAAAAACTCTGTTTTTATTGGCTGGTTAAAAACTGTTTTTATTGGCTGGTTAACGGCGGGTCACTGTGGCTTTTTAGAAATGCTTTTAGTAACACCTGGAGAGGCAAGGGGACTATAGTTTTTTCAAAGATTACTTTGTCTAACATCAGTCTGTCAGGAGATAGTGACAAAGTGAAGAAATATGTTAAAAATATTTTTTTTGTAAACTTACAGACTGCACTACAGAAACTGCTGACTGCACCTTTAATGTCCTTAATTTTACAAAAAGTTATAGTACGTGGGGGGTTAGATTTAGAAAGAGAAATATTAACTCCAAATGATAAAAACATGTGATCTGAAAAAGGGAAGGAAACGGCTTTATAGTCAACAGGTTTAACACCTGAGCAGCAGATTAAATCCAGAATATGTCCTTTAATATGTGTGGGGGAGTTAGTATATATATGTAGTCCAAAACTGTCCAAGCAGGATATGAAGTCTTTGGTAAGATGATTATTATCATTATCCACATAAATATTGCGAGACCTCCTCCTCGTTCAGACTCACGAGGTAGAGCGGTGTAAAAAAATGCCAGAGGAGTAGCATCATTGAGTGAAGTAAAGTCGTTAGGCTGTTGCCACCTTTCAATGAGGCAGAGAAAGTCCAACTCACGGTCAGAGATGATATCCTGCACGAGACATTCCTACTCGTAAGCGAGCGGATGTTGAAGAAACTGAAGTTGATGGTTTTATTGTGGTTGACGGCGGCATTAGCTGACAGAGCCAAGCAGGCCAACACACTGTGATCAGCGCGGCGACCGGTGCTCCTCGGTGGACGACGAACAGTTGACCAGATAGATCCATTGGAGTTGGGTCCGTCACAGCAGAAGATCTGGTGAGAGCTTTGGTGAGTGTATTTCCAATGGGGCCGGTAGAAGATGTCTCAGTGTAGGAACAGAGCTGCCTGGCCCATGTACTTTGTAGATGTAAACGGAGCTTATAAAGCTCAGTGGCAGAGTACTGGATTATTGCTGTTGCTGGGTGATGGACCAAAAACAGGACAATCCAGGCTAGTACAATCCACACATAGTAGGCCCAAATAGTTGTTGGGGACATGTCAGCAGGAAGGCTGATGGTCTTCGTTCAGACAAAATGAGGCAGCTACTGAATCAGAAGTCTAAATTAACGAGCAAACAGCTCATAGATAACAAAGGCAAAGTCTTCAGATGATAAAATTTCTAAAAATAATAAAACCAAAAAAGAAGTTGGGGAGCAGCGGCTGCAAGACGCGCCAGCATTCACTCTCAACCCCACCCCAACATACAGCATCCAACATCTGCAGGGAGCTTGTAGGAGCTGTTATACGTTTGTTATTTGTGAATGCCACATCTGCTGTAAATCTAGTCTATATTTTCCCTCAGAAAAGTATTTTTAAGTTTATCTTTCTAATTTCAGATCTTCTGGCAGAGCAAAGTAGTTTTCTTGTGT